>CAUYQV010053939.1:0-34150 GCA_963574575.1 Galagoides demidoff
AAAAAAATTCACTCAAATGAGAAATATGCCAAAGAATAAAATAATACTATACATAATTTTTTTTTTTGGCCAGGGCTGGGTTTGAACCCACCAGCTTCAGCATATGGGGCCTGTGCCCTACTTCTTTGAGCCACAGGCACCACCCTATACATATTTTTTTTAATGTATTATATTTGTAACTGTACTTATGTTGAAATTTAAAAAATATATATCTATATAACAAAAGTATTTTTGCATTCTATGAAAAATTTTGTTGCTCCATATAGACCAATTTTTAAATTAAGAACCCTCCCCCCCCAATGGTGTCCCACTTTATCAATGTTAAAATCTAGTCACCTTATCCCAGTGGGAGAAGTTAGAGCAGCATATCTGGTTGTTCATTTTTCCTGGTCAGAAATACAGATCTATACTTTTTTATGGGGTTTGTCTAATGGCTTTCCTGGTCACCCAGGCACTGAAGTATGTCCACAAACCTCTTCTCCAGATTTCCTGGTCACCAATTTTCTAATTATGTTCTTTTCAAGTGGCTCAACATGGACTGTAACTGGCCAGGACAGTCTGGTTACAGTCACTGCTGAGTGCCCCATATTCCAACAACAGAGACCAACACTGAACCCCTGATGTGGCACCACTCCCAGAGGCTCAGCTAGTTATCTGACTGTAGGATGATTACACCGGATCAGTTCTGTCTGGAAGGTGCAGCACTTTGTTCTTACTGGAATAGACACCTTGGATGTAGATTTACCCATTCTTGTCTATGAAGTTTCTGCCACAAAAACTATCCAAGGCCAAGTGTGGCGGCTCACACCTATAATTCTAGCACTTTGGGATGCCCAGGCAGGGGGTCTCCTGAGCTCAGGAGTTCAAGACCAGCCTGAGCAAGAGCAAGATCCGATCTCTAAAAATAGCTGGGCATTGTGGCAGGTGCCCCAGCTAATCCAGTGGCTGAGGCAAGAGGATCGCTTCAGTCCAAGAGTTTGAGGTTGCTGTGAGCTATGACTCCATGGTACTCTACCCAGGGTGACAAAGTGAGATTCTGTCTCAAACACACACACACACACACACACACACACACACACAAACAAACAACAACAAAAAACAACCACCAAACAAACAAAAACAAACAACAAAAAAACCCCCAACTATCCACTGACCTATAGAATATTTTATTCACTGTTATGGTATTCCATTCAACATTGCTTCTGATTTAGGAACTCATTCCACAGCAAAAGAAGTGTGGCAATGAGTGGGCCTCTGCTCGTGGTATTTTCTGGTCTTACATGTTCCGAATGATCCTGAAGCAGGTGGCCTGACATGTGGGTGTCATCAATCACTTTTCTTTTAATTTAGCCAATTTGAGATGTAAAAAGTCTGTTGAAAACCAGATACATCAAAAATAGGTAGGACTGAAATAGGGAAAATGGGAAAAGAGAAATCTTTGATTGTAGCTCGTCAACTATTTTTATTCTTCTGTATGTTTGAAAATGTTTGTACTGGCTCAGCGCCTGTGGCTGAAGCGGCTAAGGCGTCAGCCACGTACACCTAAGGTGAAGGGTTCGAATCCCCAGCCCGGGCCCGCCAAACAACAATCATGGCTGCAAGCAAAAAATGGCTGGGCGTTGTGGCGGGCGCCCGTGGTCCCAGCTACTTGGGAGGCAGAGGCAGGAGACTCGCTTGAGCCCAGTAGTTGGAGGTTGCTATGAGCTGTGATGCCATGGCACTCTACCCAAGGTGGGATAGCTTGAGGCTCCGTTTCCAAAAAGGAAAAAAGAAAATGTACTAAACTTAAAAATCAGACAATTGCTCTTGCATGCTTGGTAACCTCTTACAAGACATCCCTATCGTTCTGCCTCTGTTGCAGGTATGTGGTTCATCTGGGCAGGCAGAGACGATATGAAGCCAAGCCCAAACAGAGTAAAGCCCCCCACCCCCAAACGCGGCCTAAGCCTAAGATACGTATGTGTGGCCAAAGGTTAGAATCAGAATGAATCCACAAACGCGTGTGAAATCCAAAGTCATTTAAGTACTTAAAAAACCCTCAGAGTTGGGTACAAGCAACTTCTCTACATTCTTGTCTGTCTTATTCATCCCTTAGATTCTCATTGAATTGGGTGTCTTTCATTCTCGTCTCACCTCTCAGGGATCCGCAGCTACAGCTCTGGCAACCCCGAGGTCACCCCGCCCACGGACTTCCCCTGAGCCGCCACACCAATCCTCAGGTTGCTCCGGCCGGTTCCCCGCCCCTCTCTCAGACAAGAACCTAGAGCTAGACCCGCCCACACCCTGTTCGTGCCCCGCCCACGCCCCGCCCGCGGGTCCTAACGCGAGGACCCCCGCGGGGCTGTCAGCGGCTGTGCCCGACTCAGCCTACGCTGTGGGCTGTACCACGCTAGCCTGCGGTGCTGCGGATCTTCTCCGGCCTCGAGAGTTCAGCTGCGGGCCGAGACCCTCTGTTTGACGAGGCGCAGTCGCGGTAGGCGGTGGGGACGGCTGCCCCGATCGGAGGCTGAGGCCCTGCTCCCCGCTCCAGCATGGCGGCTGCAGTGCTAGCTGCGGGCCGCCTCCCTGCGCTGTGCGGCGGGCCGGCGGGTGAGCGCTGGGACCTCGGGAGCAGGGGCTCGCAGTGGGGCGACAGTGGGGCCCTCACGCCGGGCTCGCATCCTGCGCGAGGTTGCTGTGTGACCTTGCGCGCGTCCTCTCCCTCTCTGGGGTAGGGAGCTCTTGTCTGTAAAGTGTGGGTGAACTAGATAGCATTTACCAAGATTGCTTCCAGTCGTGTGTGCTGGGGTAAGACGAGCGGGAATCGGCGAGCATCGCTTTCCGGGGGAGACCCACAGATTCACTGGGTAATGTCAGTGTGGGGTTCAAGGCTGAGGGCCGCTGGCGAGAAGCTGGAAAGAGAAAGAACGGCCCTCCAGTTTGAGGCGTATGGGATTAGCCACAGACGTTTTAGATTCCGGGCGAGTCGGTGGCCTTATTTTAAAAGACAGTGGTTCGAATGACTATTTTTGCTGTTACTGTCTTCCCTCCCCCTTATTGGTTGTGTACAACCCTAGAAAGGGCTGTCTTCTGTCCTCTAGCGTAACGTTGGCCTTTGCCTTCTCTATTTGTAATATTTTACTGTTAACATCTACTATCTAGCATTTGTAATTACTAAATCCGAAGACCCCTAAACCCTGAAGTTTTCTGTTCTGTAACTTATTTTTGCTGCAAAATTTGACTGGCAGTCATTTGGTGGAAAATCTGACTTGAACATTCTTTTCTCTAGGTTGTCATGACCTTCTCTTCATTTTCAAAGCCCCATTCAAATAGTACCTACCTGTTGTAGCTTTTCTTCATGAGCTCTTTTAGTATGTCTAGGGACTTTTTAAAGTATTATCTTGAGTTCATCTTCACATTGCCTTTATGAGGTAGATAATGTTATTCCCATTTTACAGATAAGGAAATTAAGGTACACAGAGATTGAGAAACTTGCTCAAGGTTAGACTAGGAAGATATCAGATTCTTTTCACTTACACCGACTGGCTCCAAAGCCTGTTCTTTCGTTTTGGTAACAGCCTTATTGAGATATAATTCACATACTGTAGAATTCATCCATTTAAAGTGTACAATAAATTGGTTTTTAGTATATTCACAGAGCTGTGCAACCATCACCACGATCAATTTTAGAACATTTTCTTCACTCTGAAAAGGTAACCTATACTTTTAAGCGGTCACCACCCAACCCTATCCTTCATGTTTCCCATTACCCCCCAGCCCTGGGCAACCACTAATCTACTGCTATAGTTTGCCTGTTCTGGACATTCTGTTTAAATAGAATAATATGTGGTCTTTCAAGACTAGTTTCTTTCACTTAGCATAATATTGTTGGAGAGTTCATCCATGTTGTATGTATCAGTACTCCTTTCCTTATTCTGTTGAATGAATACACCACATTGTTTATCCATACATCATTTATCTTCCACCTTTTGGCTATTATGCTTAATGTTGCCCTAAACATCTATTTGCAGTGCTTTTGTGTTAACATGTATTTTCTTTTCTTAGTGTATATACCTGGGAATAAAAATTACTGGAGCAAATGGAGTTCCCGAGTTTAATTTTTGAGGAAGTGCCAGACTGTTTCCCAAAGTAGCTGTACCATTTTATATACCTACCCAACAGTGTATGAGGGCTCTGATTTCTACACATCCAGCTAACACTTGTTTTTATCTATCCTTTTGTTTATAGCCATCCTAGTATGTATGAAGTGATATCAACTTGTGGTTTTATTTTGCATTTCTCTTATAAATAATGAGCATGTTTTCACATACTTATTGGCCATATATGTATGTTCTTTGGAGAAATGTTTATTTATTCAAATCTGTCACCCATTTTTAAGTTGGGTTGTCTTTTTATTTTTGCATTGTAAGACTTCTTTATATTTTCTAGATACGAATCCCTTTTTTAGATACATGATTTGTAAAAATTTCATCTTATCCTACGTGTTATCTTTTCCCTTTCTTGATCTTAGAAGCTCGCAAGTTTTAAATTTTGATGAAGTCTAACTTAACTTTTCCTCTTTTTGTTGCTATGATTTTGATGTCTTATCTAAGAAACCATTGCTAAGTCCAAGGTTATGACAATTTATTCCTATATTTTCTTCTAAGAGTTTTATAGTTTTAGCTCTTACCTTTGTATCTTTGGTCCATTTCACATTAAATTTTACATTTAGTGTGAAATAGGTCTCCATCTTCATTTTTTTGTCTGTTGATGTCCAGTTGTCCCAGCCTCATTTGTTGAAAACATTCTTTCCCCACTGAGTGGTCTTGGTGCCCCTGTCAAAAATCACTTGCCTGTAAATGCTGTCACAGTCCTTCACTGTGTGCACAGTGCAGGCAGAGCCTGTTGCTATGCAGGCTCTAGAGTGAAGGGGGAGCACTGCAGAATTGGGAGGCTTATCCAAGAGGTGATGTTTCAGATAAACCAGGAGAGCCTGGCAGAGACACACAGTGTGCAAGAGCAGAGTGAGTTCAAGGTCAACTACAGGTCTGGCATGGCCGGAAAGAGGGTGGAGGGGAGACAGAAAGGTGGAGCATGAGGCTAGTGTGGAAGCATGGGACCATGGGGCAGCTCTGTAGGCTGTGCTGAATGGTTTTGACTTTGTTATGCATGGCTACTAGGAAGGCAAAAATGTTACATTAGGACTGTAAAGTGACCAGACCTGTCCGTTATTTTAGAAAAGTGGTGAAAGTGGGATCCTATTAAGATACTCTTATTACTGTGGCTGAGTAATGATATGGCCTAAATGGAAAAGAGGCAGTGAGGCCATAGAAGTTGTAGCTGACAGGTAGATTGATTTTTGAGGAGACTCTAAGGCTTGGTAACTGGTTGGATGTGTGGGTGAGAGGAGGAGTTGAGGTGTGATGTCAGCTACTTGGCAAGTGGTCCTGCGGCCCAGGAAGACTCATTCATTTGTCATAGTTATTCTGTAGGTATTACTGTTTAAAATTATATAGAAATATATAATAAAAAAATTTTTTTTTAATTTGCAGGTCATTTATGGTCCAGGCAACTTTCTCTAAATGCCTTTCCAGTCACTTCCATTTTGGCATTGAGGACTACCGTCAACAATGGTGAGATTCATTTATCTAATTACCTTTTTAAATAAGATTTAATGTTAGAGTAGTTTCTGTTTTTTAAATTTTTTTCTTAATTTTTTTTTTTTTTTTTTAGAGTTGGGATCTTGCTCTGTTACCCAGGGAGGTGTGCAGTGCTATAATCTTAACTCAATACAGCCTTTACAACCTCAAACTTCAGGGCTCAACAGATTGGCTCTTGCTGCCTGCCTTAGCCCCCAAATAACTGGGTTGTAGGCATGTGCCACGATGCCCAGCTAGTTTCTATAGTTTTAAGCACTGTAAATGAATGAAGCACATTTGTTCTTTTTTTTTTTTTTTTTTTAGAGTCTCCCTTTTTCATCCTTGTTAGAGTGCAATGGGGTCATAGCTCACAGCAACCTCATACTCTTGGGCTTAAGCGATCCTCTTGCCTCAGCTTCCCAAGTAACTAGGACTACAAGTGCCACCACTATGTCCAACTATTTTAGAGGGGTGTGTCACTCTTGCTCAGGTGGGTCTCAAGCAACCTACCTCCCAGAGTGCTAGGATTACAAGTGTGAGCCACTGCTGGCTGCCACAGTTTTTATAATGGAAATTCATACGGTCTCAAGAGTGTTTTTTGAATTTTTTATGATTGCAATTGTTATAGCTCAGGGTTTTAATCTATAATAGCTAAATAATTTTTATTGAGTTATTACTATGTATTACGCTTTAAGTATGTTATATTGGTTAATCTTCATACCAGTTTGGGTTTTTTTCTTTTTTTTTTTTTTTTTGAGATAGGGTCTCTTTCTTCACTCAGGCTGGAGTGTAGACGCATGATCTTAGCTCATTCCAGTCTCAAACTGCTGGGCACATGCCACCACACCCAGCTAATTTTTTGTTGAGACAGGTTTCACTGTGTTGCTCAAGCAGATCTTGAACCTCTGGCCTCAAGCAGTCTTCCCACCTCAGCTTCCCAAAGTGCTGGGATTAGCAGTGTGAGCCAACATGTCTGGCTCCTCATACCAGTTTTTATCAAGGGGTTATTTCCATCTTATAGATGATGGAGAGAGTCTCTGAGAGGCTAAGTGACTTGTTCAAGATGAAATAGCCAGTAAATGACCGGGCTGGGACCTGAGATGTCTGGGTAGTGTGGTGCCTTCTTGTATGTCACACAAATCTTTTACCTCCATAGGACAGAGCCATCTCTTTAGTTGCTCTCCAAGAAGGAAGGAAGCCAATCCAGGCTGAGTCCATGTTGTACTCGTGATCCATTAAATCTTGCCTTTTGCACAAGGACTATTGTTAGGACAGAATCTCATATTGAGTGCTAGGCTTTACTCTTACTCCCTTTCTTCTTGCTATCTGCAACTGTGAGATGCCTTTACACCTTGGTTGAGCAATCCCACAGAGGAATTAGGCAGACCTGGGCTCTTCCCTTTATTTATATATTCATTGGTTGATAAACTACTTCCTCTGCCTTTTACTATGAGCCAGGCAGTATGCCTGACCTGAGCTGATGTGGGAGCCTGGAGAAGGCTTTTGTGAGGAAAACTAGAGAGAAGCACTCTGGAGAAGGCTCTGGGTGGGGATAGCTGAGTGCTGACTATTAGAATGAGGCAGAATTCTCTGCTCTACTACTTATCTTTGCAACCAGGTATAATTACAACCAGATTCATACATTATCCCTTGGAGCCTCAGTTTCCTTGTCTGTAAATTAGAAATAGTAGTACTTACTTCACATTGCATTATATTTTAAAATATTGAACTTCTAAAGCATATGAAAAGATTTATATATACTTTTTTTTTCTTTTTTTTAAAGACAGAGTCTTACTCTGGTGCCCTGACTAGAATGCCATGGCGTTAAAGCTTACAGCAACCTCAAGTTCTTGAGTTCAAGTGATCCTCTTGTCTCAGTTTTTCTGTTTTTAGTAGAGATGGAGTCTCACTGTTGCTCAGGCTGGTCTCAAACTCCTGAACCAAACAATCCACCTGTCTCACCCTGCCAGAGTGCTAGGATTATAGGTGTGAGCTACTGCACCCAGCCTGGAAAGGTTTATATTTTCAAACCAATTCTCTTTCCTGCCGCTCCTCATCATTCAATGGTAACTTTTAACTCTTCCAGTTTTCTTCTGGTCCTATTTCCAAATATTTTCTTTCATTAACATTGTTATGCTAATTGAAAAGTTAACTCTTACTTTATTGTCCCTACTTTCTCCTTACATTGTTAGTTATAAGCATAATTTTGTTTGAATCTCTGGGCAGTGTTTTCATTATTAAGGTTATGTATTCACAGTTGAGTTAGGTAGTATTTTATCATCATGTTTTCCTACATTTTCTTTTTCCTAGAATTAACAATTGCCTTGTTTTAAAAATATTGCTTGGTTTCCTTCGTACCTATGACTATATTTTCCTAATTATTACAACAGATTGATTAGAAACATAGCAGTAATTTTTGCAAAGCCTCATACACATCACTGGTCGCTGTTTGATTTAATAAAAAAGACTTTAATCAGAAAGAAGTTTTTCATGGTGAACATGGTTAAAAACACTGAAATGAAACCTTGAATGCAGAGTTTGTGTCTTTGAGGAGACCCGCATGAGGGGGTTTCTTGGGCTTAGACTACTTTGGACTCAGGGGTGATTGTATCCTGAGACAGGGACTTCATGGTCTGAAATTAGTAATGCGCCACATGTACATATCAGTACAGTGGGCCTAGTTCTTTATGTTGACCACTCCGTATGTTGACAAGTTTGTTATAGCCCATGGGTAATCCACTTACAAAGATTGTACTGTATTTCTAAACTCTGAAGTTAGTTTCTACTTTTGATAATTTGGACCTTTTGAGGCTACCTACAGTATTAGCTGTGAATAGTATTTCAGTTTTTTGAGAAAGATTAAAGAATTCTAAATCTGATAGTAATGAGGTTTACACGTCTTTTTTTTAAATTATTTTTTATTAAATAATAACTTTGTACATTGATACATTTATGGGGTTCAGGGTACTGCTTCGATATACAATGTGAAGTGTTTACATTGAACTAAGTAACATATCCATCACAATTATACTCATTTCTTTTTTTTTTTGCAGCTTTTTTTTGGGGGGCCAGGGGCTGGGTTTAAACCTGCCACCTCCAGCATATGGAGCCAGTGCCCTACTCCTTTGAGCCACAGGCACCGCCCTATACTCATTTCTTAATAGTTTTGAAGTGTACCATTGTATCATGCACATTAGGTGAGGTCCCCCTAAATACCTTCTCTCTTCCCATATCCTTCCTCCCCTCCCCTCTCTTCTTTCCTTCTACTTTCTGGACTATAGTTATGTTTTGCAATTTGTATGAGTGCATAGGTGGTGTACACGTCTTGAGTCACGTTAAAGTCTACAGTATTAAACAAGGCAAGATTAAATACCTTAATAGATATTAAATCAATATTAAGATTTTTTTAAAAATTAAGGAACATACAAGAAAAGCCAAAATGTCCTGCATGATGGAATTTAGAATGACAATGGAAGTCCTCAGTATTTTTGAAATGAAAAGGCAGTGTTTTCTGTGTACTTTTTATAGGTTGATTAAGTAAGCTCATGGGTCTAGAGGGGCCTCAAGTGTGTCTTCTGAGGTCTCCCTCCATGCACTTGAATAATTAATCTGGAATTGCAATTGGTATTTAAATCCCATTTTCTAACTAGTCTTATGACTTTTGGCAAGTGCCTAACCTCATAGGCCTAAGTTTCTTATTTTGTAAAAGGAAAAGTTTGGTTTAAGTAACCTTTGGTGATTAAAAGGAGATTTTTCCTTTATTTTAGTGTCTGTATGCATTGGAGATATATCGATAGCGTACTGCAACCATTTAATATTATTTTTCTCCCTTTGCTTAACCAAAGTCTTAATGCTATTTAGGATAATTTCTATTGTATGGCCCCTTTGTGGCAATGAAGCAGCTGTTACTGTCTTCTTTATAACTTTGTATAAACTTGAAAATAGCTGTTGTCACTCTGGTTTTCCACTTTTCACCCCAATACCCTTAGATGACCTTTCTTCTCTCAAGACCTATTTTAATGCCCTTCATCACTTCTCTTGTAGTCTCTCTGTTGAAACACAAAGCACTCTCATGCACAGAGTGCTTCTCACCCTGCCCTCTTCCAGGACACCACCATCTGTGGGCTTGATACATTTTCATATAGTGAAAAAAATGAAAAAGGAAGTCCCTTATCCATTGTTAAATGTATCAGTTTTCTTCCCTAGAAACGACCACAATTAGCACTTTTAGCACTTTCTAGACTTAAGTCTGTAGAATAAATATATTCATAGCCCCCTCTTTGTTTTTTAAACATGAAAAGTAGGATAACCTACACGCTGTCCTGCACCTTGTTCTCACCTGTTTAGTTACAGGCCTTTCCACATCAGTACATTGCCCAGCTGCATACAGTAGAGGGCGCCATTTGCCCAGAATAGACTGCTGAACTTCAAGTTAGATAATGCAGCCCACAAACCCTGTGTGTGAGTGGTGCCTGTGCCTCAGTAGGTAGGGCTCCTGCCCCATATATCGATGGTGGTGGGTTTAAACCTGGCCCTGGCCAGCTAAAACAATAGTGGCAACTGCAACACAAAATAGCCGGGCATTGTGGCGGGTACCTGTAGTCCCAGCTACTTGGGAGGCTGAGGCAAGAGAATCGCTTGGGCCCAAGAGTTGGAGATTGTTGTGAGCTGTGATGCCATGGCACTCTGTCTCAAAAAAAAGAAAGAAAGAAACCCTGTGTGGATGGGTCTATTTCTTTAGATAGCTGTATCTGGTGTGTGGATGAACTGTTAACTACTCTAACTAGGATGGGCATTTAGGTTGTTATTGGTCACAAATTTTGTTTGATTTTTTAAAAGAAGATTGTTTTCAAAGTCTTTTTCTTAAAAGTGCATTAATGTACATAGTTACCATTCAATAAAAAATAAAAAAATAAAAATAAAAATAAAAAAAAGTGGCATTTTATTGGTAACGATCATTTGGCGCTGGCCATGTTTCTCTATGGCCAGGAAGCATCTAACTCAAAACTTTGATTCCTTTTGCCCACAGGCTCATCATTGGGAACTGGAGACAAACGTCAGTACACCAGCTTGAGCCATGCGCTGCAGACGCAATGCTGTATATCTTCTCCCACTAGCTGGATGGGCCAGCAGTATAGACCATATAGTTTCTTCACTAAATGTATGTAGAATGGCCACAATGAACATTTTAATGATTAGTTTATAATGAACTATTAAAATAAAAATGTTCCTTAATGTACCTCCTAGAATTATCTCACATGGTACCAGTTGTATTTATACTTTGGGAAGTACTAGTTTACTTTAATCTCCTCATTTAGGACACCTAGGCCTACAGGATATTGATTCATGGCCTGGGTCCACTGTTGATATAGGTTTATACCAAGAGTACACTCACAATCTATTTTCAGTTGTGTCTTAGTGGAGGAGCTAGAACATCTAGTCAGGAAAAGTTATTTTAAAGAGTCATTGTTTATTAATGCTACTCTTATTTGTGATAGTGTTTGGAAGAGTTTAATCTGAACTAAAATTAGCTCATTAGTTAATAAGTGGAAATTGAATTCACAACTCAGCATTAGGCAGATTAAAAAATTAGGATTATAAAGGCAATTAATGACTAGCTTAGAATATTAAGTAAATATAGAAAACTCAAAGAAGAGAAAATCACCTGCATGCCTATTACTTTGAAAAACTGGGTTTGCTGACTTTTTCAGTGCAGCAGTATATTTGCATATTTCCCATAGGCTTCTCCAGTGCGATGTTATGACCATAGAGTTTTTTTTTGAACGTAGACCAGGCATCCTCAAACTACGCCCCACGGGCCACATGCAGCCCACCTAGGACATTTATCCAGCCCGCCAGGTGTTTTTGCCACTGCTGCCTGTCCTGCTTAGCAGCCGACTCGTCCCAGGGTCTGTAGTCTGGCCCTCCAACGGTCTGAGGGACAGTGAACTGGCCCCCTATTTAAAAAGTTTGAGGACCCCTGATATAGACAGATCACTTTAATTTAGAGTAACTAGGTCATTTGCGTAGCAACACAGAAAAGAGGATCAGGTGGTGGGGGATTAAGTAACATAGGGTTTGGCGTACCTACAGATTTACATGGAGAGAAAAGAGAAGGGATAAAACTGGCACCTTTAGTCTCTTCTGTTAGTGCCCATAGCCCCAATTTTTTCTAAGAGGTTTTTGTTTTTTAATTTCAGAACCAGGAGGAAAATTTATTCATAGATGTTTTACATTACCAGTCTACAGTGTTACTGAATTTTTGCCTTCAACTGAGCTTTTTCATTACTAGAGAATACTTTTGTTCTTCTGTTGTCAAATCATTTCCCTTTAATTGTTGGATGATGTTTTCTGTGGGTTTACAAAGATCCTTACTATCCTGAAAGGCCAGGAGTGCCTTCTCACAATCAGGCAGTAGAACTAGTTTGGGAGCTTCCTGGGTCAGTTTGCAGAATGGTAGTGTACTGTTCCAGGCCCCATCAGGGCTGTGCTGGTATTGCGTACCCATTAAGAGGGTATTCTTCACAGTAATAAGTAACAGTAGATTTTCTAAGAGTTTTATATTCCAAAAAAATAGAAAATATATTCTAGTAGGGAGTATATTAAATTTACAGGACTTGGGAATTTGTTTTAATAGCCCTTTCCCTGTTCTAAAAAGCCTTTTCTCTAATTCTTATTATTGTAGAGGTGCCCCTGACCCTCTGAGACCCTTGTCTTCCTGGTTGTCCCACACCTACTTCTGACACTCTTGTTAGCCTATGTTCTTCCTCAAGTATATGATGCCCTTGTGAGTTTGTTCATATCGAGATTAGCTCCAATGTGCTGAACTCAACTGAAAACTAGAATAGGGCTAGTTTTTGCTGTTTCAGTAGAAAATAGTCTTTGATTTTATAAATCACCAAGAAATAAAAAGTCAAAAATTTTCAAAACTCATTAAGATTTCCTAAGAATATTTAACATTGTACTTACAAACTTATCTCTCTGCTATAGAGGGCCCACCAATTAAATCCCTTTGATTCAAATTAGCAAGCAGTGTTCCTTAGTATGATCAAAAGAGCAGTAATTAAGTATATCAAATTGGACACTATTGTGGATTTTATGTGTATGTATGTGTGCATATATTTAAAACATGAATCTGTTTTTTTTAAACTATGATAGTCAACAGGTATTTATATTAGCATACTTATGCTCTTCCAGAAATGGTGAGAAAGAATTGAAATAGTATATCATTCTAACTGGCCTTTTTTGGTTAGTTAGAATCTTAGACCTGATGTAAAAATAGTAAAATCTCTGTTAAAAGGACTTAATTCCATTCACAAATCATGTTTATGAAATATTTAAGAATATGGGAAATTTAAAAAAAAAGAATATGGGAAATGGTTCACAATGTAATATTAAGCAAAAAGAAGACAAAATTGTACAGTTGTATAATTTCAGTTTTGTTTAATACAAACATATATTCATGTATGCATGCATGTATAAAGGAAAAGGCAGAATATACATTCCGATTGAACAGTGGTAATGGGATTATAATTATATTCTATTTCCCAGATTTTTAAAAATAACTGATTTATAATCTGAAAAATGATGAAAACATTTAAAATTGCATAATGGCATTCAGAAGTTGACTGATTTGCTATCTTTTTCAAATGTATTTAGGAATTTTATTTTCCTCTTATAATATGTAAAAAAAGAGCTAAACTCTTAATCAGTCTTTCACATTTTTGTCTTAATGTCAAGTTCTTTTTAAAATGAGTCCCTTTTAGTCTTAATGAGTTATTTACTGTGATTCTAAGTCAAGGAAACTGTAATTGATTGACCTCTTAGTATGCCTCTTTTACCAGTGAACTTTTAAGTTTTCAGTGGCATTTATAGGTACCAGTGCAATTATCAGGCAGTCAAATCTTTAATGAGAGGTATTTTGAGGTTGGTACTTTTATTTTGAAACTGTGGTCCTTTTAAGCAAGTTAGTGTTGGCCTAAAATTTGAACTTATTAATAATTTTTGTTCTCATCAAGGCTGTTCAAAGCAGCATGTGATATGGAATCTTATTTTCCTGAGCTTCACTGGTAAAGAACAGCTATAATATATATGTGTGTTTTGAAAAATTGGATACTATCCAGATATAAAGCATTTAAAAATATTATAAATCTAAACATTTTCCCTCTTCATTTTATCTACCTGGAGGATCAAGGTAAAGTCTTTTAGGGTTCATAAGAGGAAAGTGAAGATACTCATTTGTTTTCTAGAATGTTTAGTATTTCTGGCATGTAGATATATATGTATCTTAGATTTTTGACTAGTATTGTATTTGTGTGGCTCTGATTCTTTATTAAATAAATTTATAGTGGAATAATTGATTTTATAACCATAGATTCTGTTCCAAATTTATGGGTTCGTGTTGAAATGTGGATTCTGGTTTGGACTAAGAAACCCATATTAGGAAGGATAGTTGGTTATCTTACTGGTTATAATGGAGCAAGAGGTCAGGGAAGAGACCTATGTAGTAGTTGATAAATGTCAGGGAAGAAAATACACTGGTCAATAACTGGGATTTAAATGTTGGCTTTCTTTTGTGGGAGAAAGCAGTAGAATTGCCTTCTTTTCAGCTTTCTACCCGTAGCCATTTGGCACAAAGAATGATTTAATTTTGCTTCCATTACCTTAGTGATGAGTGTAAAACTGGCTTCTTCTGGAGTCTCACTTTTTATTCAGTAGGAGACCATAAATCATTGCTTGAAAACTACAGAATTAAGAAATCCTTTTTCATTACAGTGACAGCAGATGAGCTATGGAGAGGGGCTTTAGCAGAGACTGGTGCTGGAGCAAGAAAAGGAAGAGGCAAAAGAACTAAGAAAAAGAAGAGAAAGGATTTGAACAGGGGTCAGATCATTGGCGAAGGTAAACTTGGTTATTAAAACAGCTAAAATACTTTTTAAGTTCCCCCTCCTAGATTTTATAGGTATTTTATAAACTAGAAGGATCAAAGCATTTCTTTTGCAAGGTAGTAGGATTTTTGGTTTTAGAATTCAACCAAATAACTTATTCATTGCTCAAAAATTCTAGGGGAGGAAAATCCCATAGAGAAGGATTCATTCAATAAGCCCTCAATATCCTTGTGTGGCATCTCTTATAACAGTCATTGCCCTCAAAAAGCTTCTAATTCAGTGATAGAAGGTAGAATAAATGGAGAGTTGGCAATTTTCTCTGTGAATGGAAGATAGTAAATATTCTCTTTTCTTTTTTTTTTTTTAAGAGACAGAGTCTCTCATTCCATCACCCTTAGTAGAGTGCCATCATGTCACAGCTCACGGCAACCTCCAACTCCTGGGCTTAGGCAATTCTCCTGTCTCAGCCTCCTGAGTAGCTGGGACCATAGGTGCCTGCCACAATGCCCAGCTATTTTTTTGTTGCAGTCTGGCTGGGGCTGGGTTCAAACCCACCACCCTCAGGCGCCCTACCCACAGGGTCACAGGCACCACCCAATAGTAAATATTTTCAGCTTTGCAAATTATGTGGTCTGTTTTGTAGCTACTCAGCTCTAATGTTGTAACACAGAGATAGCCATAGGCAGTACACAATTGAATGGGCGTAATTGCGTTCCAACAAAATTTTATTTACAAAAACATTGGCGGGCTAGATTTGGCTATGGACCTTCTTTTGCTGACCCCTAGGAGCATGATTGTTTACACTCCTACTTTTTGAAGTGTAAAAATAGTGCAGTGTTCTTAAATCAGCCTCGTTGGTACTGTGGTTGTGACAGATCATCTTTGATAGTAATAGCCTTTCAGGAATAAAGAAAACACGTTACACTGCACTTCCAGCATCCCATGTCTACTTGCATGTTCTTCTTTATGACGTACCTTGTATCTTTCTTTATTTTTTTTAACATTTATTTTTTATAATCATGTATTTTACCTTCTCAGTAAAAAAGAAAAGAAAAGAAAAAGGATTTTAGAGAAACTAAAGCCCCTCTTGATGTCCCTTTTGTCTTCCCAGTCCCACAGTCTGCTCAGAAAATTACCAGTCTCATTTTGGTGTGTTCCCTTCAGTATTTTTAATAAATGCCTTAAAAGACATATATATTTTCTTCTTTTTAAAAGTAACTAAATTTTATCACATGGTACATCCTGTCTTACAGTTTACTTTTTTCACTTAATACTAGGTTCCATATTAGAACCTAGAATGCTACCTCATTCTTTGAATTTAGTGCAGAATGTTTTGCACATTGGATGTGCCATGGTTCATTTAACCATCCACATCCAAGAACATTTGGATTACTTGTGTTTTTTGCCTTTACAAATAACCTTTGCATGGACATCCTTGTCCAAGCACACACATCTGCTTTGTACCTGCATGTAAGTCTTTGTAGGTCATACCGGAAAGTGGAATTAATAGCTGTCAAGAGTAGATAGGTACCTTTAAAATTTTGGTAGTGGCAGGTGACCTGCAAAGTGATCGTATTAGTTGAAGTTTCCACTAACAGGGTGTTATTATATGTACATATGGTGTCTAGCATTTTAACACTTGAAGAATGAAGCTTTTAAAAAATTCTTGTTTATATTGTTAAACTTTCAGGGCATTATGGTTTCCTGTGGCCTGGTCTGAATGCCCCTCTTATGAAAAATGGAGCAATGCAGAACATTGCCCAAAGAAGCAAGGAAGAGCAGGAGAAAATAGAGGCTGAGATGAACCAGCAGAGAGAAGAGTGGGACCGCAAGAGGAAGATGAAGGTTAAACGAGAGCGAGGATGGAGTGGAAATTCATGGGGCGGCGTCAGTCTTGGTCCCCCTGACCCTGGTCCCAACGGAGGTAGCAGAGTCCTAGTTTTGCTTGCCTTTGTGAGAAAGAGAATACTTATATTTTGGAATTTCCTTCAAATGATATTTGTCTCTTTAGACTTCCTTTCCCACAGAAGGATTTGAGCATCACGTTATTATCCCAACTATATTTTATGGACTCTTAGAGGCCTGTAACCAACAAGTATTCCATCAGGATGGAAAGCACTGGGTTCCTACTGTCTTTATTATGTGGCTTCTCAAAATCTTTTTTTTTTTTTTGAGATAGTGTCTTACTTTGTCACCCTGGGTATCATCATATCTCACAGCAACTTTAGACTCTTAGGCTCAAGCGATCCTCTTGCTTCTTAAATAGCTGGGATTACAACGCCCGCCATGATGACTGGCTAGTTTTTCTATTCCTTTTTGGTAGAGATGGGGTCTTGCTCTTGCTCAGGCTGATCTCAAACTCCTGATCTCAAGTGATCCGCTCACCTCAGCCTCCCAGAGTACTAGGTTTGAGGTGTGTGTTACTGCACCTGACCTCAAAGCCTTAAATGTGTGTGATGTGCGTTATGTATGTATAGGAGCTGTTTGTGGGATGGAATGTCTCCCAAACCATTGGCTGCAGAGTTACCTACAGAGTAGCATGGCTTAGGGATGCTGTTTCAATAATAGAAGTCAACAAACTAAATAGTTGTCATCAAGCCTCATAAAAGCACATATGAAACAAAAATTGATAATACTTAGGGCAAATTAGAAACAAAAATTTTCTCCTCTATTTAATATGTAAAGAAAGTAAAAATCATCTGAAAAACTTATTTTTGCCAATGAATGGGAGAAAAGGAAGTTAGGCAAAAGTTTGACTGCTTTCTTTAGAATTTTGATTCAGTAATTCGGGGAAAGATTGATATGGAGAGATTCAGGCAAACATTCTTAGAATTGAGCAAAATGCTTTAGTTGAGGGATAAAGGTATGGGATGGAGAGAACAAAATTCATGAACAAAATTTAAGTCACTAACAAGGGCTCCAGATTCTAGGATAAATGGATCAGTTTCTTTAACAGAAGGAGGAGCAAGGTACAGATTCAGGTGTGCCTGTATTGTTGATAGTGGAAAGGTGAGGGTGTTATATGGTGTCTGATGGCTGCAGTTCATCTGTAAGGAAGAGATGGAGTCATCTTCTGAAAATGAGATGAGGGAGATGAGGGCATTGATGAGCAGGACCAGCAGAATATTTCTTTATGAAATGGTAGCAAATCTGGAATTGGCTTTAAAATTATCCAATGGGCTGGGAGTTGGGCAGATTTTAGAGGAAAGAAGATTGGCTATGAGATGATACATATATTTATTAAAGCTGATTAATGAGTACTTAAACGCTTTGCATTCTGCTGTTTAATTTTTGTATGATTGAAATTTTTTATAGTTTAAGTTGTTAAAAAAAAAAAAAAAAAGGACATAGAGACTACTTGAATTGGCAGCTGCTTAGTGAGCAGAAAGAGACCTAACTAAAAGAGCATAAAAGTGTACAGGCTAAATGGAGGATTTGATTAAATTGGAAACCATGAATTTTTAGTGGCCTGTGTATGTACTTTGCTTGGGCTTCTCTCCAGCAACACTAAGCAGGCCGGGTGTGGATAGACACCTGTATAGATTCAAGCCAAGATAGTGTGGTAGAGAGAGAAAAAGGTGAGGAAGTTGGGGAGACTGCACCTGACCTCAAAGTCTTACGTGTGTGTGTTTCCACAAATCTAATAGAAATGATGGACTGTGGTGCCTTGGCAGAGTGAGAGAGGCCATGAAGACTAGCGGGGGCCAGAAGGGAAAGTAGTTAGAGGTGCTGAGGAGTAAGTGAGGGACTTGAGGAGGATCTTGTAATCGGGGAGATAAGTGACTGAGTTTCTGAGTCAGTGGTGGAACAGACTCTAGTAATGAGTAGACTAGGGCCTTCAGAATGGTACCAAAAGATAATGAAATTTTTTTTCACTTAAAAGTCTGTGGTGGTGCTTGTGTTGAAGCATGTTTTCATGTGTTGATGGTATAGACACATTTAATCTGTATGTTTTTTTCTTTTCTCCCTACAGAAACATACGAGGATTTTGATACCAGGATACTTGAGGTAGGCGTGTTGAATTAGATACCTAGGTAAGCCTTTAGATAGGTGGGTGGGTGGAGCAGAGATAGGGCAAGAGGAACTGTGAGGAAAAGCCTTTGATGTGTGATGGTTTCTGTGACAGAACCATCTGATGTGTGACAGAGCTGATTTGAGTAAGGAAATAACGCAGCTTTAATTTCAGTTACTTGTTAACTTGGCTCTTCTGATTGCTGCCCATTTGGGGGAGGCTACCAGATTGAGGTCTTAATGACAAGGTAACTTTGATAGTATTGTTAATTACAGAATTTGGATATTAGGTTTAAATTTCCTCCTTACTAAAGCTAAAGTAGCATTAGCAATCTATTGTTAAATTATAAATCAGCTATATCTACACTCAATTCAGGGAGCTGAGATTAGGAGGAGCCATGGGGAAGCTTATAGCTGTGATGAATGTCCTATTCTTGATGGAGAATGGGCTCTGGGCTGCTTGTAGGCCCTTGAAACTGAAGCCCCTATCAAGTAAACTGCAATCACTTTTCAGAGAGCACTATCTAGAATAGTTAACTTGCCTTTGAGCTGATACTGCATA
The DNA here is from genome assembly GCA_963574575.1 of Galagoides demidoff. Taxonomy (NCBI): domain Eukaryota; kingdom Metazoa; phylum Chordata; class Mammalia; order Primates; family Galagidae; genus Galagoides; species Galagoides demidoff. The sequence goes on from CAUYQV010053939.1 coordinate 19,080, forward strand.
CTTAACTGATGTTAAACACCACGTGGAATAATTTATTGAGTTTCTGTGTGAACCTCTCTGGATATATATATATATATATATATGTAGTTTCTTCAATATCAACTGCATTATAGAATTTAAAATACATTTATAAGTAATGTCTTTGGTATCCCATCTTACAGCTTTTGAAATTTAATCCCTTTGGAGAATTTTTATAATATATGGGTGATTTTCTGTAAGATTATCCGTGGGGGTGAACTCAAACTTCCTTTTCTTTTTAACCTCATTTCCCAGCACTTTGGGAAGCTTTGGCGGGAATATTGCTTGAGGCCAGGGGTTTTGAGACCAGCCTAGGCAACAGGAGATAGTTAGACTGTCTCCACAACCATTAATAAAATAATTAGCCAGGTATGGTGGCATGTGCCTGTAGTCTCAACTACTTGGGAGACTAAAGTGGGAGGATCACTTAAGCCCAAGAATTTGAGGTCAGTGAACTATGATTGGGTCACTGCACTCTAACTTGAGCAATAGAGCTAGACCCTGTCTCTAAAAAATAAAAACAAACAAAAAAGATAGGGTATATTGAGTTGTATAGTTTCAAATTCCTTTAAAGAACCTAATAACAATGTGAATAAGAAGAAAAGATTATCCATTGTATCCCTGAAGAAGTAGCCCAGAGGGAGGTTTCATTTGGAGAAAGTTTGTTGTTTGTGCTCACGGCATTGGAGGATAATGTGACTTTTTCACCACATATGCATGTGTAAGGAAGGCAGGTTCCCTACTTCAGAATTTTCTTAAGGTATAATATTTATGAGACATTTTGTCTTTTAGGTAAGAAATGTTTTCAATATGACAGCAAAAGAGGGGAGAAGGAAGTCAGTCCGTGTCCTGGTTGCTGTGGGAAATGGACAAGGAGCAGCAGGTGAGTGGGGCATGATGAAATCTGCAGTGGTGGTGGTGCAGCAGAGGACAGGCCATGTTGTGGAGTCCTTGAGTTCTTGCTGCTGGCCAGACCGTTTCTACTTATTAAAACTTATTAAGACCTTTTATTGATTTGGGATCATAAACTTTGTGGTAAACCCGTGAAAGCCCCTAGAGAGAAAAAAAAAATTAAGAGGAAAAGACTTTAATAGTTTAGTAATATTAATGCAAATATTCATGGTTTAATAGGGCTGTTCCAAAAACAGTATAGCCATATACTGTAATATTCTATAGCCACTAAGGAATTATGGAAAATTACTTATAAAATAAATGCTCAGTTAAAAATACTGCATGTAAGCCTGTATAATATAATCTTAGGTTTTTTTTTTAAATAGGCTCTAATCCAATCTGATTTTTTTTTTTAAACAATGTTTATATGCAAAGAAAAGGCTGGAAGACTATACACTGATAGGTTATTAGTATTTACTCCAATTTGTAAGTTTGCTGATCATTTGAATATTTTTCCTTATACTTTAAAGTTTTAGTAGTGGACTTTTGAAATGTATACATGTTTGTTGAAGGAAAGAAAATCAGAAAACTGCCTAGTTAAACCATACTGACACTTTCAAAACAGAAGTAATCCATGTGCATAGTGTGTTGTCAAAGGAAATCATGTTTAATAGCTACTTTTGTATCTTTACAGGAATTTTGTATTCATATTATCAGGATAAAGCTTTAAAGATAGCTACATAGAGGGATCATATTACAGTCATAATTTTGGGGGTTTTTTTGCAGTTTTTGGCTGGGACTGGGTTTGAACCTGCCACCTCCAGCATATGGGGCTGGTGCCCTACTCCTTTGAGCAACAGGCGCTGCCCTTACAGTCATAATTTTATTCTTTGCCTTTTTTTTTTGTTTAGTATTAGAAACAAAGATCTTCCTATATTAACATAAACAGATTCTCCTTCATTGCCTGTGCTGGTTGCATAGTATTCCATTGTGTGGCTGATTTTTGTAACATCTTCCCTATTACTGAGTATTTATGTGGTTTCCAGTTTAAAAACAAAATACATTCTTCAAACTAAATAATTGATAATTATTCAAGCAAATAGTGGTAACTTGTAAACCTCATACCATGGGGTTAGCATTCACAAACTGAAGAATCATTGATTTTATTTCCTAGTTAATTGAAATCTGAATTCCATTTGAAGTTCCAACAAAATCATAGTTTTCCTTTAGTGTATAGTTCTTTACACCCTTTTTGGTTATTTTTATCTATTTTTAAAAACATCGAAAATCATTTGCCTTAGTGATTTAGAACACATTGAGTTTTTTTAAACTAAATATACTTAGTTTCATTATAGATTTTAAAAAAGTAATATTTCATAAATGTATCCAAATGGAGTATTTCCAGAATGCCTCAGAACAGATAAGCAGATCTCTGTAGCTTCATGTTTTGTCATTGATTTTGGATAGCAGGTTTTTTGGGGGGGGGTGGAAAGATGAAATGTTATGAAATATTGTAGGAACTGAAACTTGAAATGTGGTGAAAGCCACATTATGTGCCACGTTGATGTCCCTTTGTAGACTTTTGCTTTTTTGTTTAAAGGTTTTGCCATTGGGAAAGCCACCGAACGGGTAGATGCTTTCAGAAAAGTACGTACTTTTTTTTTCTTTGTTGCATTCAGTAAAAGATCAATAAGCTATGTGTTAGATGCTGTAGGAACCACAAGATAATAGTTCGTCCCAGAACCTTCCCATGCATCCTGTTGTCAAAGGTTACTTATAGTATCGTAAAAAGCAGTTTCAGAAGTACTTGTGTTCTTTATCATTTTTATCAGATTGTGATTGCTTACCAAAATTATCAGATGGCTGTGGAAGTTTGAACACTGACAGAATCTTTTTGGATGTAATAATGCTATTGTGCTTATGGTTTGTTTTTTTTTTTTTGAGACAGAGTCTCAAGCTGTCGCCGTGAGTAGTGTGCCATGGTGTCATAGCTCACAGCAACCTCAAACTTTTGGGCTTAAGTGATCCTCTTGCCTCAGCCTCCCAAGTAGCTGGGACTACAGGCACCTGCCACAATGCCTGGCTATTTTTTGGTTATAGTTGTCATTGTTGTTTGGCAGGCCTGGGCGGGATTCAAACCCGCCAGCTCCGGTGTATGTGGCTGGCACCCTAGCCGCTTGAGCTATAGGCGCTGAGCCGTGTGTATGGTTTTTTTTTTTTTTTTAATAAGTCCTTTTTAGAAGTATATACTAAAATTTTTGCATAAGTGATATTTTTATAATAAAACATTTTATAAAAAGTATTTTTGAAATCCTTGAGAAAATGTAAATTTTAATAATAGATTTAAGAGAAATATTTTTCTTCTAGGCAAAGAACAAAGCAATTCACTATTTGCATTACATAGAACGATATGAAGACCATACAAGTGAGTATTAATCTTTTAAAATTTTCAGAATACACTAGTTAAAATGTGTGGCAATATATCTCTATATATTTTTGCTTTTCTCTGTTTGTTATTACATTCTTACAAATATATAAAATGTGAAAATAAACTTAATCTCCTGAGAAGGTTAGTAAAATGAGTGAAATTAACGTTTATCATTCATTCTTGATCAACATGTGCTGCCTGTTGAGGGTAGTATGTGTGGCTTTGTGGTATTTGCAAGGGCATTAAAGTCACACACATAATCTTTCCTGTGTTTATGTTTTTACCCTCCAGTATTCCATGATATTTCCTTAAGATATAAAAGGACGCATATCAAGATGAAGAAACAACCCAGAGGTAATTACAATACTCTTAACATTTGTTGAAGACAAGGCAAAGAAGTTATAACAGCTTCATTCTCTCATCTATTTTTGCTCATCATTATTTGAACTCATCGTGAAAACACCAAGGTGGAAAGGGCCAGCTAGTTAAGAAGTATAAGGCTCTTGGAAAATAAAAAATAGTCAAGCTACATCGATTCCTGTGAGCACTGGCATATTCTAGAAGTAATTTTAGGTGGGGAGAGTACATTGTGAATAGGAAATAGCACTTGAGTGAGTAGTAGGATTTCTGAGGAAATTCATTGATGGTGTGTTAGATGTTTCTATTCTTAGAGCTTATTTAGTTCTAGTCATTTACTGCTCATCATCAAAAAGTGAGTGACTGTCTTCAGTGAGTCAGGTGCTATGCTAAGCACTAGGGAGGCACAGGTGGCCCTTCTGTCTCATGGATAAGCAGGCAGGAAGGTAGGGTTCAGCATCATGGGCTGTGGCAAGGGCTATGGTGGACTCGGATGTAGGACTCATTCTTAAACATTCTAATTTGCATTTTACCTATAGTTCTACAATAAAAAATGATTTTTATATAACTCCAGGTAAATGAGTCTCAAAAAGTTTGGATCAGAAGACATAAAACATATAGTTAAAATTTTATATCAAAACTCTAATAAAACTCTGTCAGAGCTATGGCAAGGAATTAAATCAAGAAGAACAAAATCAAATATAGTACTAATTGTGTTAATGCTGCAGAACATGACTTTAACTTTGAAGCCATGATCATTCATATGCCTGATAAAAAACATTTATTTTGTCATTAGGAAAAGTATTGAGTTGAACACCTTTACATGAAGCTTTACCTGTGCTGCCCTCTATGGTAGCTCCCTAGCCTGCCTGGCAGTGGAGCACTTAAAATGTGGCTATTGAGATCTGCTGTAAGTGTCACATGCACACCAGATTTCAAAGACCTAGTAGGGAAAAAAAAAAGAATGTAAAATAATCTCAGAAATATTATTATACTGATTATATTTTGAAATGATAATGTTTGGACATGTTGGGTTAATAAAATATTAAAATTCACTTTTTTCAACGTTTTAAGATGTATCTATGAGGACATTTAAAATTACATATGTAGTTTCCATTTGTGGCTTATATAATATTTATATTGGACACTGTTGGTTTAGACACATTTATATATTTGAATAATTTTTTAATAACTGCTATAATCTTAATTTAATTAGAGAAGTTACTTTTTAAAATATTCTTTTCTGACCCAAGCTGCAATTTTCAGGTTTCTAGGTAGTCTAAACCAGTTCCTGTGTGTTGGAGTTCAATACTCTGATTTTCAGGTTAAAATAGTATAGTACTATAGGTATATACTAAATACATGTACGAATAGGCATTTCCTAAACTATTACTATTTCTGTGATAGTAATAGGCGTAACTCCAGAAAGGATGCCAAGTGGCAGAACTGGATTAAGTTAGAAAGGCAAAAATAATGTGCATCTTTGTGAATGTTAATGGTCTTTATTAAAGACCATTACTGCTGTGCAACATGAATCTCCCAAGGGAGAAAGAGAAAGCTGTGTTCCCCAACTCATTTAACACTTTTACTTTGGCTACGGGACAATAGTTAATTTCACACACAGCACTGCAAAGCATTTCCCAAAAATTATTCATACATTAACTTTTATTAAACAAGTGTTTTTGGCATAGTTTGTATTTGGAAATGTTCACAAAGTATGGTTAAATAATTACCATAGTACTGTGACCACCTTTGTGTGGACATTTATTCATGTGCGAAACAGTGGCTGCCATTCATAGAGTGTTTCCTGTGGTCCAGTGTCTTACATGCACCTACCTCCCTTGATGCTCACAGCAGTGCTGCTATGTAGGTACTGCAGAGAGAGAGTCTTGCCTGGGGTTATCCAGTGAGCAGTGGCACGCTAGATCTGCCTCTTGGGTCTGTCTTACACCCCATTTCGTGTGCTTCTCTCTTAGTATGTGCACATCTGGACACATCCATATGTGGAGGCATTATGTTTATACATGGACATAAGTTCTGTGTGTGGTTAAGTCCAAGCAGAAGAACAAAGAACCCCATTGTTACCTGTTAGCTGCCCTTTTAACTCTGCAGTTCTTGTGGATCTAGCATAGTAATAAAGTTCACAGTTAATTAGCTCTTTGAGGTAGAAGGCACAGTTCTTCACAATGAGAAATCAGAAGCTAGAAAGCCAGTAATATCCAACTTATTGAGTACTCTTATGCCTTAAATTTAGCAGAAGAGTTGTATGCCAAGTTTCATGTCTGGCAAATAAAAATGTTAGAGTGTAAACTAGATGTCTTTTGCTCTCCCACATTCCCACCTGTACTTGCCAGGTACTGATCTAGGCTAAGAGAACATAGTAGTAAACAAATAATATCCTGGCTTTCATGGAGCCCATAGTCTACTGTGGAGAAATGGGATAAACAGGTTTCATTGATTGCCTGACTGCCGTCGTCAGGATGCTGCATTAGAGTCAGGGAGAGGGAGGCAGAAGGAAGGATGCCACCTTGAGTAGTGTGGTCAAAGAAGGCCTCTCTGAGGAAGAGCAAGTGGCCAAGGCCATGAAGGCTGAGAAGGAGACAAGGGGGAATTGCTGAGAGAACTTTCCAGTCTGAGGGAAACTCCATGCAAAGTCTTCGAGGTGGGAAAGCCAGCGTGAGGAGGATGTGTCCCCAGATGAGGTCACTGAGGTGGGCAGGGTTCAGGCATGAGGGGCTTTGTAGGCTTTAGTATTTATTTTATTTTACTTTATTTTAATTCAGAGGACAGTGGGAAGTGAAAGGTTTTAAATGGGGAATGATGTGTTTTTAAAGCTCTTCTAGAGAAGAGATTACAGATGGACAAGAGTAAGTAAGGCAAGTGGCTGGAGAGGAGACCCACCCGGATTTAGAGGCCAGCAATGAGGGGAGATGGACAGGCCAGTAGCAAGGGGGAAATCCATGTCCAAAGTCAGAAGAAGAGTTTTTCTAAGATGAGGGAGTGGACCCTCCACTCAGGGTAACTGAGGATTCAGGGAGCATGAAAACAAATGTGTCCCCTGACCCTTAGTTAACAAGGGTATGGGAGGGCCAGGAATTTTCAGGCATCTCTGTTAATCTTCATAGCAGTCCTGATTTTTTGCCCACTGTGTTTAAGATTTTAAGTATATATAAAAAAATCTCTTTAATCCTTATAGCATCCCATTTAAATTAGTGGCCTCTTGGAAGTTAAGTTAAGTCCACTAAGAAGTGAAGCCAGAATAATGGACCAGTTTCCCCAAAGCCATGTGAAAGCCAGCAGGGTGACTGGCACCTGTTGCAGGTGAGCGGGTTGTGCTTCACTTGGTCTTCCCCCTTTTCTAGGTTATGGCCTCCACTGCCATAGGGCCATCATCACCATCTGCCGGCTCATTGGCATCAAAGACATGTATGCCAAGGTCTCTGGGTCCATCAACATGCTCAACCTCACTCGATGCCTCTTCCGTGGGCTCTCCCAACAGGTAACCTCTGGGGTCTGAAACAGAAGTTCTCGTTTTTCTTTCCTTGTGTGCCTTGATACCACGAAGCTGTGGGGCCTCCTGGAGATGTTCTCCCAGGGTCCATAAACTGGCGCATTCTTTTCTGTCTGTGGCTGCATCAGATTAGTCAAATCCAGTGAAGAGTTAGTTAATGAAAATTACCCTTAAAAAAAATACTTAATGGGTTTTTTTTTTAAAGTTTCACAACCCAGTATTTTAATAAGCCAGTAATTACAATCTATTTTTTATTATGAAAAGAATGCATGCTTGTTCTAAACCTCCAACAGTATAGTCATGTAAAATAAACCACCTATTTCCCAATTTAATTCCTTCAGACTAGGGTAAAGAGCCTAGGGCAACTCTCTAGTTGAGAGAAGCATAGTCAGTTTTCATGTGGCTTACATGGATAGTTGAGACTGACACCTGGGTTAGGAGGGCATTATGAACATTAATATTCTGAGTTATTTTTCCTCGTAAGTGGGAGCCCTGGGGCAATTCCTAGCTTCCTCCCTCAGCCAAGCCTAGCATGCAGTCGCTGTACTCCATGCCAGGGGGAGGGCTGTGACTGCGTGCGCCCCTCTTGGGTAGCCCTCTTAGCTGCGCAGCAGGGATGGCCTGTCCCTTAAAAGGATGGGTAGATCTCAGCAGAGCTGGGTCAACAGGCTTGGTAGGCTCCATTTGCTGAACACTTAGTTGAGAACTTTGACAGGCTTCCTGTGACACTTCAAAAGGATGATGGCAGTTTTTGGTTAAAATGGAAATGGTCCGTGGAATAATTTTACATGTGCTGTTTAAAATAGGAAAATTAATTGAAGGAAAAAGAAGGCTTTAAGTAAAAGATCTTTTTTGAACAGCTTTTGTGTGTGCTGACACTATGTAAAACATCCTTCAGACCACTTCTAAATTTATACTTAACTGTTAGGAATTTAATTGTTTGATGTAACTAAGTTTTTGGGTCTAGATACGTGATACTTATGATCTAGTAGACTTGTTCTTTTATGTGATTTTTTTTGTTTTCTGTTAGTGCTAATCTTTGATGGAATTACCATGTATTTATTATCTCTTCTAAAATGCCATTGGTCATAAAAAGTTGCATTACCTAGTGTGCCACACACAAAGGAAAAAATGTCACTAATTTAAGTGACATGACTTTGATGATAAAATACACCTATTTATTTTCTTTTGTTTATGAAATAGCCCATATCTTTTTAATTCCAGACATATGTAGAATTAGAATAGTATGAGGCAGCCATAAAGTCTGGGATCATGGGGTTAGACATACCAGGTATACTCTAAATAAATTGTCTACTAAATGTATCTGCCTGTTTCCAGACCACCATGGCCTTCTATAATGAATTCCTACAGCCCTCTCATCCAGGTAGTGACTAGTCTTCTATGTCAGTACCACCCCTACTCAGTCCCAGTTGTTTTAAAACCTGATCTCAGACATTATTTTGTTTCATCCATAAACATTTCAATATATAGCTCTAAAATATAAGGATTTTAAAATTTATAATACTATTGCCTTAACTGAAAAATCAATAGTAACCCATATTATCAAATATCCAGTGTCCATACGGAGGCACATATTTTTCAGATTTAAAAAAATTTTTTTTTCACAATTTATTTCAATCAGGTTGCAAAAAAGGTCAATACCTTGTAAGTTTTTGTTTTTAAGTGTCTTAATCTGTAGGTTCCCCTCTTCTTGTTTTTCTTGTAATTTTTTTGTTTAAGAACCCAATTTATTTATTATGCAGTGTTTCCTAGTCTGGTGCTAACTAAATACCTGTGGGGTCCTTAATCTCTTCTCTGCCCTGTTTTTCTCATGAATTGGTAGAGTTCCTAATTCTCATCAATTAGGAGGGTTTGGAAAACGAGAGACAAGAGGCCAAGGCCCTTCCTCCATTCTAGTTAGGAATGGAGAGGGGCTGAGATGGCTCCACTGATGACAAGTCACCATTTGTTTAGCCATAAAACACATTACCCAGTGTCAACTGAAATGATATTTCAGGTCCCTCACACTGCGAACATGTTTTTACAAGACTTCCCTCTGGCTTATGGAAGTTCCTGCTCTTTGAGTTGCAGATGTACTTTGTAGACTTAACCTGTTGTCAATTTGATGTTGTTTAGGAAACACATCAACAGCTGGCTGATAAGAAGGGTCTTCATGTTGTGGAATTCCGGGAGGAATGTGGCCCCCTGCCCATTGTGGTTGCCTCCCCCCAGGGACCCTTGAGAAACGATCCAGAGCCAGAAGAAGAGGTTCCAGACGTCAAACTGGACTGGGAAGAAGTGAAGGCTGCACAGGGCATGAAGCGCTCCGTGTGGTCAGGATTAAAGAGAGCTGCCACGTAACCTTTCTGGCCTTGTATAGCCATCCATGCCTGGTGCTTGCTGTTCAGCACCTAGGAGAGAGACTCAGCCTCTCACACCTTGGAACGTTGCCCTTTTTTGGAGCAGGGGCCCGAGGAGAGTTCAACCTTATCTTCTTTGTTTACAAATAAATGATTAATAGCACTCATTTATTGAGTACATGGTATGTGCCAGTCAATGTGATAAGAACTTTACATGCGCAATTTCAGTTCAAGCCTATTTTAAATAGTCATTTAAACTAACAAACGTAAGTGAATTAGAGAGACAGAGCTGATAGTCTGGCCCAATCAAAAATAATGTGCATTGGGCGGTGCCTGTGGCTCAAAGGAGTAGGGCGCCGGCCCCATATGCCAAAGGTGGCAGGTTCAAACCCAGCCCCGGACAAAAAATGAAAAAAAAAGCATCATAATAATTGTTATAATGATTATGACTAATATATGTTTACTCATTCATCCAAAATTGATTACGTTGAGGAACTACCAAACTGTTTTCCACAGTGGCTGCACTATTTTATATTCCCATTAGTGGTGTACAAGGGTTTCTCCACATGCTGTCATCAATGAAGTAGTACTGCATTGTGGTTTTGACTAGCATTTCCCTACTGGTTAATGATAAACATTTTTTCATGTGCTTATTGACCATTTGTATCTGAGGATTGTTTTTTTTTTTTTTTTTGAGAAATGTTTTAGACCAGGGGTCCTCAAACTTTTTAAACAAGGGGCCAGTTCACTGTCCCTCAGACTGTTGGAGGGCGGACTGCAGGCCCTGGGACGAGTCGGCTGCTAAACAGGACAGGCAGTGGTAACAGAAACACCTGGTGGGCCGGATAAATATCCTAGGCGGGCTGCAGTTTGAGGACACCTGTTTTAGACCCTTTATACATTTTAGAAATTGAGATATTTGTGTTATTGAGGTATGGCAGTTCTGTATATATTCTAGATATAAGTCTCCATCAAATTTGCAAAAGTTTTTTCCCATTTTATGGAACATATTCTTGTTTCTTATTTCTTGGAATACTTTTTGGGCTCCATACACATTCTCCTTCCATGACACTGATGGCCCAAATGTTAAATCTTTTATTGTAGTTCCACAAATCCCTGAGGCTCTCTTTATTTTTCTCTAGTCTTTTATCTCTCTGTTATTCAGATTGGGTACTTTCTATTATTTTATCTTTAGGTTCGCTGATTATTTCCTCTTTCTTCTCCATTCTGCTTTTGAGCCATCCATGCAATACTTTTATTTTTGTTATTGTTTAATTCAGATCTAAAATTTCCACTTGATTCTTCTTCTTTAGATCTATTTCTTTACTGAGGTTTTTTTTTTATTTGGTTTTTAAAATTTTTTTTATATGTTTCAAGATTACATATATAATTATTTAATGAAGCTTTTTTTTTTTTTGAGACAGAGTCTCAAGCTGTCCCCCTGGGTAGAGTGCTGTGGCATCACAGTTCACAGCAACCTCCAACTCCTGGGCTCAAGCAAGTCTCCTGCCTCAGCCTCCCAAGTAGCTGGGACCACAGGCACCCGCCACAACGCCCGGCTATTTTTTGGTTGCAGCCGTCATTGTTGTTTTTGGCAGGCTTGGGCTGGATTCGAACCTGCCACCTTAAGTGTATGTGGCTGGCGCCTTAGCCACTTGAGCCACAGGCGCCGAGCCTAATGAAGCATTTTTATGATGGCTGCTTTAAAATCCTTGTCATGAAGTTTCAACGTTTGTGTCATCTCAGTGTTGACTGCTTTTTCTCATTGAAGTTTAAAATTTCCTGCTTCTTGGTATAATGACTAATTTTGGCTGTATCCTGGACATCTTTGTTATCACATTATGAAATTCTAGGAGTTATGTAAATCTCTTTTAGCAGGCCTCTCCAGGGGTGGCTGGGTTGTAGCCTCATTACTGCCAAATGCAGGCGTAAGTCCAGGTTCCCTAGTGTGGCTCTCCGCTGGACCTTTGTTGACAACATTCTATCTAGAAAGAAGAGGAGAAGCAGCCCAGTGACACCATAGTACAGGGAGAAGGCCGTGTTAGGCTGGAGGATGGGGAAAGTTCTAAGCCTGTAACATCAGCAGATGAAGATGGGGCTGCATTTTTTTTCTAGTGATATTTGGCTAGAGCAGGTAGTCAGTGTCTGAAAAACATTTTTTTTTTAAATCTTACTATTTTACATTCTGTTCTTAAATACCTAACAAATATTAAGACATTGAACTTTAGGTAACAAAGGACAATTATCCTTTAGAGATAGGAAACAAAATTATGCCTACTTACTATGTGGAGAAAGTCCATGGCTTTAGGAAGGGTCATCCCATCATGACCTGGTAGCCCCCTTGAGTTGAGGTAATAAAGAGTAAGGAACTAAGGACGATTAAGGTGGCTAGAGTTCACAAGAGAGAATGCCTTAGAGGAGAGAGCTGTGCAGTGATAGAACAGATCTGCAGAGGGTTTCCATCAACTATTCAGTTTCACACCAAATAGAACATTTGTGTGAGGAAACTACTTAAGACCAAAGACCCACCCCACCTAAAAGGATTAGGGAGAACAGTGTGTGGAGCTGAAAATAGTGCCTGTTTTGAACAGCCACGGTGGAAAGCCTTATAATCCAGGTGTCACTAGAAGAGTAACTAACCAATAAGAATTTTGCCTCAGTAGTAGAAATAATAATTCTGTTAAATCTATCTCTGGTCTCAACTTGTAAAGCTTTTTAGATCAAACTGGAACATAGCTAAGCTCTTTCCAAATAACTGTGTTCTAGAATAAAACTCAAGAATATATGAATACAAAAAAACCCAATAAGTTTTGAAAGCTGAGGGTATGTTAATTTTAGATAATGTAAAATTCACAATACCTGGCATCTAATCACTAGCCATGCAAAGAACCATGAAAATAAAGCTCATAATGAAAGGAAAAACCAATCAGAACTGACCCAGGAATGATGCAATGGAAGAATCAGGACATTAAAATCGATATTGTGATTATTCTGTATGTTCAAAAAGCTAGAGAGAAAAATTGGACATGTTAAGTAGAGGCATGGAAGATATAAAGCACCCAAATTGAACTTCTGGAGATGAAAACCGTAATATCTGAGATAAAAAACACTGGATGGGGTTTACAGGAGATTGGACACCGCTGAAGAAAAGATGAATGGGCTTGAAGACAGCAGTTAAAAGAATAATAGGGGGAAAAGACCGAAGAAAGGAGGTGAGGGAGGGATTGGGCCTTAGAGAACTGAGACAACATTAAGAGCCAAATGCAAGTGCAATTAGTGCCCCTAGTCCTCGAAATATTTGAAGAAATAATGGCTGAATTCTTTTCCAAATTGACAGTGATAAACTCAAGAAATAAATGAAGTATATCAAAAAATTTTAAACCATTGATAAAGAAGAAATCTCAAAAGCAGGAGAAAAAGACAATTGGGTATAAAGGAGCAAAAGTAAAGGTGACAACCGTCTCATTCAAAATGATGCAAACTGAAAGGGGACCAACCTTTTTAAGGAAAAAAATAACCAACCTGGAATTCTTTCCTACTGAAGATATCTTTCAAAAGTGAAGCAAAAATGAAGGTTTTTCTGAATATAACAAAATCTGAAAGAAATAGCCAACAGAGCTCTACAAGAATTGTTAAAGGAAGTTCTTCAAGCAGAAGAAAGCTGATATCAGATGGAAACTTTGATCTACACAAAAGGATGAACACTGGAGATAACTGGGTAGGTTACCATTGCTTGTGTAAAGGATTACATATATCCTCTTATTTAAATATCTATAAAACAAAGTTGACAATTACAAATAATGTATTTTGTGGCTTTTAACATGTAGAAGTACAATGTGTGATAACAATAGCATAAAGTCCAGGAGAGGGGAGAGGAGAGATGGAACTTGCTATCATATGGTTCTTACACATGTAAAGTAAATATAGTATCTTTTGAAGGTAGATTGGTTAAGTTAAAAACATGCACTAAAAAAACCTACTGTAAAGGAATTACTAAAGTAACAGAGTTATTAAGTCAATGGGGGATGAAATGCAATCTTAGAAAGAACTCAGTCCGAAAGACAGAAGAAGAGGAAAAGGTGAACAAAAACCAAATTGGCCAAATAGAAAACAATACACAAGATGGTAGATAGAAACCCAATCATATTCTTAATCACCTCAAGTGTAAATGGTTTAAACGTGTCCATTATATCCAGTTGGTTGATAGTACAGTTGCTTTCAACTGTGTCCTTAACTGATTTTTCTTCCTGCTGCATACATCCATTTCTGAGAGGGGTGTTGCTATTTTCAACTATAATAATGCATTCATCTGTTTCTCTTTGAAGTTCTATCAGTTTTTGCCTCATCAGGTTTCTGTTCTGGTAAGTTGTGATTCTCTCTGCTTAGCCTGTCTCTCTATTTGGGAGGCAGCAGTTTACCCTGTGACCTCACTTGTCTGATGGATCTAAGAAGAATTTGGTTTTTCAATTTCTTTAACTTTACTTGTTGTGATGGTCTGTAAGCTCCTTACACACTGGGACAAAAACCGGAAGTCTAAACAAGTCAATTAAATGGTAGAAATTACCAGAGTTCATTTTTCAAAAAGCAAGACTCAACTATATGCTGCCTACAAGAAACCAACATTAGCTATAAAGACCAGCAGGTTATAAATAAGAAGACAGGGGGGAAAATATGCTAACAGTAGTCTATAGAAAGCTGAGGGTATGTTAATTTTAGATGATGTAGATTTCACAGGAAAGAATATTATTAGGGATGGCTCTGCGCCTGTGGCTCCAGTGGCTAAGGTGCCAGCCATATACACCTAAGGTGGCGGGTTCGAATCCAGCCTGGGCCTGCCAAACAACAATGATGGCTGCAACCAAAAAATAGCTGGGCATTGTGGCGGGCACCTGTGGTCCCAGCTACTTGGGAGGCTGAGGCAGGAGACTTGCTTAAGCCCAGGAGTTGGAGGTTGCTGTGAGCTGTGATGCCCCAGCACTCTACCCAGGGGGATAAGCTTGAGGCTCTTTCTCAAAAAAAAAAAAAAGACTATGACTAGGGATGAAGGGCCTTTTTACAATAGTAAAGGGTTAATTTATTGAGACAACATAGCACTCAAACATTTAGGCACCAAAATATAGAGTTCCAAATACATGAAACAAAAACTGATAGGACTGCAATGAAAAATGCAGCCACAATTAATAAAGATTTTAACACCTCTCTCTCAATAATTGGTGCAAATTGACAGAAAATTGTTAAGAATATAGAAGACATGGCTCGGCGCCTGTGGCTCAATTGGCTAAGGCGCCAGCCACGTACACCTAAGGTGGCGGGTTCAAATCCCCAGCCCGGGCCCGCCAAACAACAAAGATGGCTGCAACCAGAAAATGGCCAGGCGTTGTGGCGGGCGCCTGTGGTCCCAGCTACTTGGGAGGCGGAGGCAGGAGACTCGCTTGAGCCCAGGAGTTGGAGGTTGCTATGAGCTGTGATGCCATGGCACTCTACCCAGGGGGATAGCTTGAGGCGC
>CAUYQV010053940.1:0-17466 GCA_963574575.1 Galagoides demidoff
GGTAGAGTGCCATGGCATCACAGCTCATAGCAACCTCCAACTCCTGGGCTCAAGCGAGTCTCCTGCCTCCGCCTCCCAAGTAGCTGGGACCACAGGCGCCCGCCACAACGCCTGGCCATTTTTTTTTTTTTTTTGGTTGCAGCCATCGTTGTTTGGCGGGCCCGGGCTAGGGATTCAAACCCGCCACCTTGGGTGTATGTGGCTGGCGCCTTAGCCGCTTGAGCCACAGGTGCCGAGCCTGTTTCTTATTCTTTATAGATGATCTTGTTATTTATTTCTTCTCACTGGAAGCATTTGTTATCATCTCGTTATCTTTGGCATTGTGAAAATTAAACTGTTGAATCTAAGTTTGGGTCTTTTCACTCCAGGTTGTGAGTCTTCTGGGGTGTTAAATGTGAAGACTAATTTTTGTTTGGTCATAAATTCCTTGACCTAATATATACCTGTGTAAGATTATATGTGTCTGTATATATATCAGATATATAAAATGTCTTCTTTTCTTTTTGAAACTCTGATTACTGTTAGATCTTCTGAGTGTTAGATTCTTTTTGAAAAAGGTTTTATTGAGATGTAATTCACACAACTCGGTGCCTGTAGCTCAGTGGCTAGGGCGCCAGCCACATACACCAGAGCTGGTGGGTTCAAATCCAGCCTGGGCCTGCCAAACAACAATGACAACTACAGCCAAAAAATAGCCGGGCATTGTGGCAGGCACCTGTAGTCCCAGCTACTTGGGAGGCTGAGGCAAGAGAATTGCTTGCACCCAAGAGTTTGAGGTTGCTGTGAGCTGTGATGCCACGGCACTCTACTGAGGGTGACATAGTGAGACTCTGGTCTCAAAAACATTACAACTCAGAGCACAGAACAGTCCAATTTCATGGGCTTCACTTGGAGAATCAAGGAAGTAAATAACAGGCCAATCACTTTCCTGAAGAGATTTTTTTGGTTGGTTTGTTTTGATTGGCAAGTTTTATTGTTTGATTGGAGGTTAGTAGAGGTTAGTAGATGTCTGGCTCTTACCTTTTTGCTGTAGTGTGGGAGTAGCCTAACTGGTCTAATAGAAACTTGAACTTCAGCACCCTCTTTTTAGCCCTGTTCAGTGCAGTTGAAGAATGGATTAGCCGTTGGTTTTTTCCATGCCAACACTTGTTAACTGGGGTCCTTGGCCCTCTTAAGGGCTTTAGGAGATCTCCAGGATTATATTCAAAATTGTTTTCTGGAATAAGGTCCATAGCGTTCAAGAGGTTCTTAATTCAGAGTGGTTGATGGCCCTGAAAGGTTAAAAATTGCTGTGGAATTGCTTTCCATTGCAACATACTGAGTTGTTAAAATTCCACTCTCATATTCAACAAGGTATAAGGTACATTGACATTTTGATGAAAACGATAGCTTTTCTCTTTAAATGTGCAGAACAACAACATATACAGAAATGAGTAATGTTAGGTGAGAGGTTAAGTACTTAAGAAAGACAGAGATGCAGTACTGTAGAAGTTGTTCTTAGAGGGAACAACTAAGAGTTCCTTCTTAGAGGGAATGTAGATATTTTTGTTGTTAATTTGGTTTAGTTTAAACATTATTGGTAGTGTTGAAATGATATACTGTGAGGAGAGGTTAGAACATTTGTTTATGTTGAGCCCTCTGCACTTATGAAATAACTAAGTATTAAAAAATTTTCCCTGGAAGCTCATGGTTATGTAAATATTTTTTACCAGTGTGATCAAAGGCAGTACAGTCATTCCTACCACTCCTACAAGTTGCTGTGCATAAGGGTGGTCCCTATATAAATATTTATTTTGTGTTTCTAACAGGAAAGAAATCTAATTTTAAACATCAAGAAAGTAAAATTGTCATTTTGTTGTAATTCCTTGCTCATACGATGAGTGGCTTTATTTGTCCTCTTCCAGGGAAATAGAGAAATTTGGAAATAGAGAAACTAGAAATAGAGAATTTTGCTTTTAACAAGATCTGTACTGTTTAAAATTTGGAACAATATTATGTACGCTCTACCTAGAAATCTCAAGGCCCATTCTGTATTAAGACTGGAAAAACTCTGTATTGACTTGTGAGTACTTTTGGCTAATACTTATAGTCATTTTTAGGATGATATAAACATATTTCAGAAGTTTCAGGTTCAGAGATAATTTTATGGCTAATTTTGGTACTTTACTGGTTATATGAAAATTTATGTAGCACTTTTATGTGCTAAACTGATAGTCATTGTTTATCCTAAAAATCGATTTGGTTATTAAATGTTAAAGTTTCTGAAAAAAGTTGGAATTTCAAAATCGTTACTTATTAATAATTCTAGATTTTCAAAGTATATATATATATATATATTATTTTTTTTTTTTTTTTGAGGCAGGTTCTCACTCTTCTACCCAGGCTAAAGGGCAGTAGCATCATCAGAGCTTATTGTAGGGTCAGACCTCCTGAGTTGGCTCACGTGATCCTTTTGCCTCAGCCTCTCAAGTAGATGGGAATACAGGTGTGTGCCACCATGCCCAGCGAGTTTTCTGTTTTTTTTATGGAGATGGGTCTCAATATGTTGCTCAAGATGGTTGTGGACTCACGTACTCAAGCCATCCTCTTGCCTCAGCCTCCCAAAGTGCTGGGATTGTAGGTGTGAGCCACTGAGCCCAGACAGGGCTTTTCTTAATTACAGTAAACGTAAACGTTAACTTTTTCTTCCTTTTTCTGTATCAGTGCAGTATTTCACTTTGGATTCTTGTTAGAGTTATCTTGATTTGTTAGTATACTGGTAGCATTTTGGCTTATATAAAATGTTTTCTTTTATGAATATTATTTGATGTTTTCTTTCACTTCATTCTCCTTCTCTGCTCTTAAAAGTTAAGAAAACAAACATATTTTTGTCTTGTTTTGAATATTTGAAGGACTTATAATTGCTGTTAAAATGTGTAAGTGGAGATTAAAATTTATTTTCAGTGTTTATTCAAATTTATTTTCAATTGTTTTACCCTTTGAATTATTATTTTTTTATTTTTTTATTTTTTGAGACAGAGTCTCACTATGTTGCCTGCGGTAGAGTCCTATGGTGTCACAGCTCACAGCAACCTTAAACTCTTGGGCTTAAGTGATACTCTTGCCTCAGCCTCCCAAGTAGCTGGGACTACAGGCACACGCCATAATGCCTGGCTATTTTTTGTTGTGGTTGTCATTGCTGTTTAGCTGGCCTGGGCCGTGTTTGAACCCGCCAACCTCAGTATATGTGGCTGTCATCATAACCACTGTGCTATGGGTGGCGAGCCTACTCATCGAATTATTTTGTTAAAACAAAGATTAAGAGGCTAGATGCCTACCCTTGAATTATTTGTTAGAACAAAGATTAATTCATGCCTGTAATCCTAGCACCCTGGGAGGACAAGGTGGAAGGATGGCTTGAGCTCAGGAGTTTAAGAACAGTCTGATCAAGAGTGAGACCCAGTCTCTACTAAAAATAGAAAAATTAGCTGGTTGCAGTGGCTGGTGCCTGTAGTCCCAGCTACTCAGGAGACTGAGGCAGGAGGATCTCTTGAACCTATGAGTTTGAGGAAGATATGAACTGTGATGACTCCAAGGCATTCCCACACAGGGCAAAAATGAGACTCTCAGAACAAACAAACAAAGATGAAGCTTTCTATTGGAATACTTGGAAATCTTTAAACATACATAAAATAGGGAGAATAGTAAAGTAACTCCCCATTTACTCATCGGTTTCAGTAGTGATCACCATATATGGTCAGTTTTGTCTGTACCTACCCAGCTCACTCTAGCTGGATTATTTTAAGTAGTGTTTGTTACCAGGTTTATGTAAGAAATGAGTGCCATTTGATGTATTTTGGTAGTTCAGATATGTACATGAACTTGTATGCTGATTTATAATATTTAGCCATAAGTATAAATTCTATTTTTAGCACTGATTCACTTAAGTTTATGTTATTTTCAGAACAAAAGTTTGCCTATAAATTAGACTTTATAAAGAACAACATGATAGGGTGGTGCCTGTGGCTCAGTGAGTAGGGTGCTAGCACCATATACCGAGGGTGGTGGGATCAAACCTAGCCCTGGCCAAATTGCAACAACAACAAAAAGTAGCTGGGTGTTGTGGCAGGTGTCTGTAGTCCCAGCTACTCGGAAAGCTGAGGCAAGAGAATCACCTAAGACCAAGAGCTGGAGGTTGCTGTGAACTGTGATGCCACAGAACCCTACCGAGGATGACAAAGTGAGACTCTGTCTCTTTAAAAAAACAAAAACAAAAACAACATGATAATGAGGTTGGGTTGATATATCTGTTCCAGGTTTAAAGATTTGTATGATGGGGCAGTGCTTACGGCTCAGTGAGTAGGGCGCCAGCCCCATATACTGAGGGGGGTGGGTTCAAACCTAACCCTGCCAAACTGCAACAAAAGATAGCTGGGCGTTGTGGTGGGCACCTGTAGTCCCAGCTACTAGGGAGGCTGAGGCAAGAGAATCACCTAAGCCCAAATGCTGGAGGTTGCTGTGAGCTGTGATGCTATAGCACTCTACTGAGGGTGATAAAGTGAAGCTCTCTTTAAAAAAAAAAAAAAAGCCAGGCATTGTGGTGGGCACCTATAGTCCCAGCTATTTGGGAGGCTGAGGCAGGAGAATCTCTTAAGCCCAAGAGTTAGAGGTTGTTATGAGCTGTGACACCACGGCACTCTACCTAGGGCAACGTAGTGAGACTCTGTCTCAAAAAAAAAAAAAAAAAGATTTGTATTATGTCATCCTTAAAGAGTAGTAAAATGTCAAAACAGATTTGTTATAATGTAAATTATAATTATGTCCATTTTGGGGAATAAGTTCTAATTGAGGTGTTTTGTTTTTAAATATCCATTTGACATAAGGTTATAAAAGTAGTGTCAGCATAGGTAGAATTTAAAGCTTTGTTACTGATACTTACATAGTCTGCATTTGCTTAAGTAGATTTGTTCTTACATCCTTTTTCCCCTAGATCAAGATACTATAAATACTTAGAGTTTGCTTAATTTAATGTTTATAAACCTTAGTTTGTGTTTTTAATATGCTTTTTTAATTGTTCAAACATTAATTAAACTGGATCTTAAGTAGTCATGGTATCCAAACAAATTAAATGTTTATTTGCCATTAGAAAAATATTTACTACTCAAAAATTCAGAAAATACATAGAAGTACAAAAAGGAGAGTAAACCATTTATTTTTATATTATAGGAACACAGACTACTGTTAGTGTTTTGCTATGATCTTTTCTAAAATTTCGTTCTATGTTAGGTGATTTTTAGCGATTGTATGGTATGTAGAACTTCTGTGTTCTGCATTTTTCAGTAGCATTATTTTATTTTTTTTGTTTTGTTTTGAAAAAGTATTTGTGTTTCAAAAAGTTTAGCTTCTAAAAGTAGCTTCTTGTTCCTTCTCAAATCTCTGTCTTCTTTGGCCCACCTGCCTCCACTCCAGCCTCCACCATGTCCATCAGGCTGACCTAGAACTCTTATAAGGTATTATCCACCTCTGGCCCCTGAGCCTTCAGCAGCTGCTTGTACACCAGCATCAGCTCCTTAAGCTTCTCCTGGGTAGGCAGAAGCAGCAGTTTCTAGAGTGGCCTGGGCACCGGCATGGGTCGAGGTGAAGGGTATGCCAGGGCTGGTGGTATGGGGGGCATCACAGCCATCGTGATGAATGAAAACCTGCTGAGCTCCCTCAAGCTGGACATGGACTCCAAAATCCAGTCCATGTGCACCCAGAGAAGAAGGAGACGGAGTTCCTCAACAAGTGGAGCCGCCTGCAGCAGCAGAGAACAACTTGGAGCAACATGGACAGCATGTTTGACAGCTACATCAACAACCTTTGCTGACAGCTGGACACTCTGAGCCAGGAGAAGCTGAAGCTGCAGGCAGAGCTTGGCGACACACAGGGGCTGGTGGAGGACTTCAAGAATAAGTACGAGGAGGAGATCAGTAAGTATGCAGAGATGGAGAGTGAATTTGTCCTCATCAAGAAAGCTGTGGATGAAGCACATGTGAACAAAGTGGGAGTGGAGTCCCGCTTGGAGGGCTGGTTGACAAGGTCAGCTGGGTGAAGAAGAGCTAGGGAGCAGCAGTCCCAGGTCTCAGGTACACCTGTGGTCCTGTCCATGGGTGGCAGTTTCTCCCTGGACCTGGATAGCATCATTGTTCTGGTCTGTGCCCAATATAAGGAGATGACCAGCCACAACTGCAGCCAGGCTACAGCTGAGAGCATGTGCCGGACCAACTATGAGTAGCTGCAATTACTCCCCGGGAAGCACAGGATGATGACTTATGTGCAAAGACGGAGCTTTCTGTCATGACCTGAAGCATCAGCCAGTTTCAGGCTGAGACCGAAGGTCTCAAAGGCAGAGGCCACCATCACAGATGCTGAGCAGCATGGGGAGATGGCCATTAAGAATGCTAATGCATTTGCCACTAAAGTTGATTAAATAGTTGTATAAAATTCCTGTTTTATGGCATTCAAAAATTTGAAATTCTCTGCTGTATATGAATTAGTAAAATACATTTAAATCATTAGACTCTTCCTTCAGACTTTTATCTTACCAGATTCTCATTTCATAAAAACTTTTTTTTTTTTTGGTAGAGACAGTCTTACTTTATTGCCCTCGGTAGAGTGCCGTGGTGTCACACAGCTCACAGCACCCTCCAACCCCTGGGCTTAGGCGATTCTCTTGCTTCAGCCTTCCAAGTAGTTGGGACTACAGGCACCCACCACAACGCCTGGCTATTTTTTTGTTGCAGTTTGGCTGGGGCCCAGTTTGAACCTGACACTGTCGGTATATGGGCCCGACACCCTACCCCCTGAGCCACAGGTGCCGCCCTTCATGAAAGCTTTTTAAACAGCTGTCAGTAATGGATTGTTCAAATGTGTAAATTTTAGTTTTCCATTTAATATACAATTTCAATTTTTCCATCATAAAATTATTGAACAACGTGTTTACCAGACTTTAAGAACAGCTAGCCTAGTACTTCACACAGGGAAAATGTATCTTATTCCATATTACTCTGACTCTAACAAGGGAGAGCAGTGGTAGTAGAAAAAGCCTATCAGAAAACCTCGCGTCAAAGCTGCGTTGTGTGAACTCAAGAGGAATTTCTAAACCATTCTTTCTCAACCTCTCTTCTGCACAGTCTCACTGTGACTTGCAGACCGTGGAAGCCGATGATACTGCTGGCTGAAGCAACAAACAAATTAAGAATTTCATTCCACCTCACTGGTTTTGCAACTCTTAGCAATGGTACTGTCTATTTTACCTTTACAAACAATGGCCAAGCTTGGGCAGTAGCATTTCTTTTTTTTTTTTTTTTTTTGAGACAAAATCTCAAGCTGTCGCCCTGGGTAGAGTGCAGTGGCATCACAGCTCACAGCAACCTCAAACTCTTGGGCTTAAGCGATTCTCTTGCCTGAGCCTCCCAAGTAGCTGGGACTATAGGCACCCACCACAATGCCTGGCTATTTTTTGGTTGTAGTTGTCATTGTTGTCTGGCAGGCCTGGGCTGGATTTGAACCAGCCAACTCTTGTGTAGGTGGCTGGCACTCTAGCCACTGAGCTACAAGCGCCAAGACGGCAATAGCATTTCTAATTGAATCAGGTACTGGGTGAAAGATAATGATTAAACAACCTGAAGTATTATCTAAATTTAATCATGACTTATTCTCTCTAAGATAAAGAGTAGTAACTATATTGAAATGCTAAATTAATGAGAAATATTTAAAATATTTAAAATATTTGGTTAGTAGGAATATCTACTAACCAAAAATGGAGTGGTCAGAAACCAGCTGCTTACCCATTGAATGATTTATAAATTTTATAATTTGATTTGGAATTATAATTATATGTAATTATAATTTGATAACAGCTGCCTTGATATGGTCTTTATGAGATTCAAGATAAGGCATAGAAAATGCTCAGCATAGTGCCTTTTAGTGTTAAGAAAAACCCACTTAAGAACTTTGGGTCAGTACATAATTGTAAGCATTGAGTTAGTTTACATTTTGAACTTCTTGAACTTGGTGTTTGGTTTGTTTTTGTTTTTGTTTTTTAAGACAGTCTTATTATGTTGCCCTTGGTAGAGTGCTGTGGCATCACAGCTCATAGCAACCTCAAACTCTTGGGCTCAAGTGATTCTCTTGCCTCAGCCTCCCAAATAGGTGGGACTACAGGTGTCTAACACGTCTGGCTGTTTTTTTTTTGTTGTTGTTGTTGTCACTGTTTGGCAGGCCCGGGCCAGGTTCGAACCCACCAGCCCCAGTGTATGTGGCTGGCGTTGTAATCATTGAGCTACAGGCATCGAGCCTGGTGTTTTGATTACATGTTTCATTAAACTGAGAACTACCCAAGTTTAATCATAGTGAGGTTAGTAAAATATATAAATAACTCTGTCTAAAGAGAAAATTCTAAATTTCGTCTCTATCATATTTCCTATTTAAGAAGTAGAAACTTGGGCAGGGCATGGTGGCTCACCTGTAATACTAGCACTCTGGGAGGCCAAGGCCGGTGGACTGCTTGGGCTCAGGAGTTTGAGACCAGGCTGAGCAAGAGTGAGACCCCATCTCTACTAAAATTAGAAAAAATAAGCCGGGCATTGTGGCAGGGCACCTTAGCTACTTGGGAGGCTGAGCCAAGAGGATCACTTGAGCCCAAGAGTTTGTGGTTGATGTAACCTATGATGCCATGACACTCAACCCCAGGCTATCAAAAAAAAAAAAAGTAGAAACTCTGAAATAATAGTAAAATAGACGCTAATGAAGTTATTGAAAGTAATAATAAAGAACAAGAAAGTGGGCAATATGGAAGGGATTAAGAATTTTAGGACTTTGTGAATTTTGGCACATTGGATGTCCTGTTATGGAGCTATGGTGTTGACAGATTATTACAAGGGGTAAATGCTTATATTTTTTTAGATTGGGATAGTATATAATTAATATTTTGTTAGAAATATATAAGAATTTACCAAAATGGGATGTTTGGGTTTTTTCCTTCACTTCAGTAGGGATTTTCCAAACTGTTTTTGAATTAAAAAAATTTTGTAAAGCCTTTAAAAAATACCTTGATTCTACCCTTTCCAGGTATAGGAGATTGATTTATATTTTTATAACTGAAACAGCTAAAGGTAAATTTTTTGTTTTTAAGTGTCCTGAAAAAAGATTGTACTTGATTTAAATGGAGTAATTTTTTTATGTTATTTTTCCATAATCCTTGATTCATCACAGAGAGTTACATTCTGAGTTGTGGTTTTCTTTTGTATTTCCAACAATTGAGTTCAAAGCACTTTACAAATGTTTATTATATTTAGAAACATTCCTCCTAACCACAGTTTGCTTGCTGTCAAAAATTTATACATTTCTAAGTATGTTTATGACCAAACATTATTTAGTAATGTGATTTTTGAAGACATGTAGAGTGAATAGAGAAGAATGAATTACTTGGTGAGCTCTATATGGCTACTACTCATAATTATTTTCACATGGAATTTCATTGCTTCAGTTTGTTTCTTGACTTATGAACAATAGTCATAAGGCAAATGTATATATTTTTGTTCTGTTGATTTTACAGTGCAATTTTGAGGTCTGAAATTCCGACTATTAAATCTTCCTATACAGTATTTTTTTGGACGTTCTTCATCTCCTAGCTACATAGTATTTTTCTCCTGGGAAGTAAGAAGTGTATTTTTGAAAAAGCTGAATGTGACTAGAAAGTTGGTTTGAGGATCTTATTTTTCTTATTTCCTAATCTTCTAAACAGAGCGCTGACTTGAGTTATGAAGAATGTAGAGCACACGTATTTGATATATAGTATTTGAAGACGTATTTGAGTAAACAGAATGAATTACTATTCGTTTACTAAAATTTCTTAATTTGTGTGGTTAATTTTGTTTTAAGACAAAGGCTTTTAGTCTTTTCTGTAGTATAATGGGGAAAAATGGTATTAGTGAAGATTATGTTGCTTGGCATCCAACCAGTATTAGCAGTAATTTTTACCATTGAAGTCTTAACCTGGATTTTTGTCATTTTAATAGTACTATAATAAAAGCTTATCTCTAAATCATTTTTTCCCATGATTCTCCTTCCCTTAGCTTTTCATTTGTATTCTATCACTAAATTATAAATCAGTAAATATAATGCTGTTGTACCTTATCATAACAACATGTAAAAGTACAGCACAAAATTAAAACCTATTAAGAGAGCATGAAGAACATTTAATCTTCAGGGTTAAGTAACCCAGGTAAATTCAAGCAACTTTTAAATGAATTTTTTTTTTTTTTTTTTTTTTTTTTGAGAAAGAGCCTCAAGCTGTCCCCCTGGATAGAGTGCCATGGCTTCACTGCTCACAGCAACCTCCAACTCCTGAGCTCAAGTGAGTCTCCTGCCTCAGCCTCCCAAGTAGCTGGGACTACAGGCGCCCTCCACAATGCCCAGCTGTTTTTTGGTTGCAGCCATCATTGTTGTTTGGCGGGCCCAGGCTGGATTCAAACCTGCCACTTTAGGTGTATGTGGCTGGCGCCTTAGCCGCTTGAGCCACAGGCGCCGAGCCAATAAATTATTTTTTTAACTTTCCCTTAGTTAGCAGTAATCTTAACATCTCACACATTTAAAATTTCTCCCAATTTAAAACTTTTCACAAATACTGAATAGTAAAAGGCATAATGAATGGTTCAGAGACTCAGATTTTTAATGGAAGCCTATAAATTGATATTCATTTGTTAATTAAATTAACCAGTTACCATTTGGAAGCTGCATAAAAAGGAGAGACACTATATTCTTTGAATAAATTTGTTGCTCTTCTAATATGTTACTCCTGAGTTAGCTTAAGTAATAATGTATAAATATAGTTTGAGTATGCCAAATCCAAAAATCTAAAATCCCAAATCCTCCAGAATTTGAAACTTTTTTTTTCCTGCCTCAAGTTTATTTGTACAAATACGACAGGAGGACCCCACCCCCATATAGACAGCAGCTTAGAGGTCACACCAGTCCTTTTGTCCTCATGGCAGACAGATTCCTCTATTCTGGAGCCTTCATGAGGGCCTGGAGCTGCAGATGAAGCTGCAGATTGGGCCTTCGTTTGATCCTTGGCCTTGGCCTTTGGCTGGTAGAGCCTGAGACCCTTGGCAATGCATGCACGAGCATGCTTCCCAAGCTTGGGGTGGGTGATGTACGCAAGTTGACTGAGTTTACAGCTGGCACCCTTTGGAATCTTGGTCTTAACCTCCTCGGGCTTTACAAGGGCCTTGATAGCTTCAGCACGTGCACTCACAGCCTTGGCATTGTTGGCCTGCATCTTCTTCAGGCCCTTCTTGTGCTTCTTGGCAAAGCACATGTTCCTCAGGAACTTGGGATCTACCCCCTTGAGAGATTCATGTCTTTGTGATCCGGGTTTCTTGATGCCATTTCTGTGCCACTTTTGGGACAGATTGTATGGTGGTTCTTGGACTTGGCCATGTCTGCATCACAACCCATGACTGCCCCAGAATTTGAAACTTTTTGAGCACTGACATTATACTTACAGGAAATGTTTATTGAAATATTTTGGATCTTAGATTTTCAGATTTGGGATACTCAACTGGTATAATGCAGATATTTCAAAATCTGAAAAAATGCAAAATTTTTGGGTCCTAAGCATTCCAAATAAGGAAGACTCAACTTGTATAAGTAAATAAGGGTAGTAAGGGATATTTTCTACCATGTTTATATAATGTAAATTAAAAATTTTAAAGTTTTAGTTCTTGTGACAAAGTGTCAACCTTTATGAAAAGTAGAAATTATCAATATTCTTAACTTTGATATTGTTTCCAGAAAATGTGTACTCAAAAAATGTTCTCTTGCTCCAAAGAAAGGATAGAGTTAGATAGATATTTTTGGAGAAACAGGTCACAAGTAGAGCTTTTGCAGCTGTTTTATTTCCAAGCAAGTTTTAATTTGTCTGAGTCAAGCATTACTATTTTGTGATTAACCATCTGTACTTTTTGGTAAGTTCCTGCCCTTTTGTCCCCTTTCTTTTTTTTTTTGGCGACAGAGCCTCAAGCTATCCCCCTGGGTAGAGTGCCATGGCATCACAGCTCATAGCAACCTCCAACTCCTGGGCTCAAGTGAGTCTCCTGTCTCAGCCTCCCAAATAGCTAGGACTACAGGCGCCCACCACAATGCCCGGCCATTTTTTGGTTGCAGCCGTCATTGTTGTTTGGTGGGCCTGGGCTGGGGATTTGAACCCACCACGTTAGGTGTATGTGGCTGGTGCCTTAGCCGATTGAGCCACAGGCGCCGAGCCTGTTCCCTTTCTTTATACCAGGCTCAAGAGACTTACCTGATGTCTGTGTCACTTGACTACAGACTGAGTATACAGAATTCCACAATACTAAAATAATTTGCATATAGGTCACAAATACACACTCGCATCAACCTGATGAATTAGTTAGAAAATAACACGAGTACTGATTGTCTTAGTTTTTTAAGGCAAGCATGAAACGACATTTATTGAGAAGAGAAAGATAGGCTTAAAAAGTAAGAAAGCTTACAAAGCAGGATACATTCACTGTTGACAGCGAATGGACCTCCATTGCCAGGGCAAGTAGGCAAAGAGGCCACAAGTGTTGATTCTTAAAAGTGCTATGTAATAGCTAGGGGATTTTTGGACACCAAAAAACAAAACAATAACAAGGAATTCAAAAAGTGTTACAAAAAAGGTCAAAGTAGAGGCTCTGTGCCTGTGGCTCAAGCAGCTAAGGCACCAGCCACATACACCTGAGCTGGCAGGTTCGAATTCAGCCTGGGCATGCCAAGCAACAATGATGGCTGCAACCAAAAAATAGCTGGCATTGTGGTGGGCGTCTGTAGTCCCAGCTACTTGGGAGGTGGAGGCAGGAGAATCACTTGAGCCCAGGAGGTGGAGGTTGCTGTGAGCTGTGATGACATGGCACTCTACCCAGGGCAACAACTTGATGCTCTGTCTCAAAAAAAAAAAAAGTCAAACTAGAATAATGGGTTGACTCCAATGGTCTAGAAATGTGATATGATGAATTTAATAGGGATAAATATAAACATGTTCTGTATTTAAAGTTTTACTTATTTACTTATTTATTTTTGAGACAGAGTCACTATGTCACCCTGGGTAGAGTGCTGTGGTGTCACAGCTCACAGCAACCTCAAACTCTTGGGCTTAAGCGATTCTCCTGCCTTAGCCTCCCGAATAGCTGGGACCACAGGTGCCCACCACAACACCTGACTGTTTTTTGGTTGCAGTTGTCATTGTTGTTTAGCAGGCCCAGGCTGGGCTTGAACCTGCCAGCCCTGGTGTATGTGGCCAGCGCCCTACTCACTAAACTTTGGGCACTGAGCCTGTGTTTAAAGTTTTAAACGGACAGTATTGATGTAGAGAAAGAAGGGTTATATCACTAATTAGTTTTTTTTAGGACCTCTATATTAGTAGTATTCCATTAAGTCTCAGATTTTTAAAATCCTACTAAAATTAATTTTTAGAATAGTTTGGAAGTAGCACAGTTACACATATTACTACCAAAAACAAATTTTAGGTTACTTTAATTTTTTTTTAGGCAATGTCTTGCTTTTTTGCACAGGGTAGAGTATAGTGGCAGCTCACTGGAATCTCAGACTCCCAAGCTCAAGCAATCCTCCTGCCTTAGCGTCTCAAGTAGCGGGGATGACAGGCGTGCCCCACTTTACCCAGCTAATTCTTCTATTTTTTG
The DNA here is from genome assembly GCA_963574575.1 of Galagoides demidoff. Classification (NCBI taxonomy): domain Eukaryota; kingdom Metazoa; phylum Chordata; class Mammalia; order Primates; family Galagidae; genus Galagoides; species Galagoides demidoff. Next base: position 13,725 of record CAUYQV010053940.1, read on the forward strand.
TAGAGATAGGGTTTTGTCATGTTGCCTCAGCTGAAGTGATCCTTCCACCTCAGCCTCCCAAAAGGCTGGGAATACAGGCATGAACCATGTACCAAGCCAGATGAGGAGGTGTTTGCTCTGCTTTTTTCTAGTTATATTTGGCTCTGAAGCATGATGATGATGATAATGATTTATGGTCATCATACTTCCAACTAATATGAATGCTAATGGAAGTGTGATACAATTTAATATCATGTCATGGGGAACAATAAAGAAACTATGGGAGTATTTGATCTAAAATGAGCAGATAGGAACAAAAGACATTGTTTTTAAACAGGGCTTTTTTTGGTTGGAAGTGACTAAAGCCTACTCTAGTTGATAAGAATATCTCTAAGAACAGGAAGTGCAACTAGCCTCTCAGAGGAATGGAACCAAGAACTAGAGCATTATCAGGAATCAGAATGGTTTTTCCCTCCCCCTATCCAGTGCTTTGCTTGTGACCAGGGATATAGCCTTATGTGGCCTTCCTAGTCCCAGCTGTGCATCACCCGCCAAGTTCCTAACACAGATTGACAGTGTCTGGGTCCTACTTCCAGAATCTTGAAAGAGAATCTGATGACCAGCTGCAGTCTATTTTCTGCCCTTGTTCCTTGTTATTATCATTTACAGCCAGGGAGAAGAAAGGTCATATAGTTTAAAACGTAGCTATGGTAAGTGAAAGTCAGTGGTGGCCACCATGCAGGACAAACATCCCAAAATGTCTGTGCAGATTCCATGAAAAATTAGAATGGTTTTATTGAAGAAAAATGTTATTGGGTTCCGGGAGGAGAATCTTAAAGAGCAGACTTGGAACCAGACTTCGATATAAGAAAACAGAGGTTTCCAAGATTGGGAAAGGCTTTTGGGGGGTTAAGTTCATCAGCTGTTGGCTAGAATGAGCATTTGTTGATGGAACATTATAGATGAGAATCAAGTGTTATACGGACAGATGGTTTAGTTGACCTATGAAATTCCTTCAGAGCCTGTTTTGTCATGAGGTATTTCCACTAATATTATAATGTATCTTTTTCTTATATATGGAATCTTAAACCAGGAAAAGTCATGTAGGCAGCAGTGGCTCCAGAATTTCCATTTAAGTTGGGTTTGTTTTGGAATGGAAGAATGGTGGTAAGGGGAGGGCAGAGGCATTTAGGAGCAAGCTGTATTAGCACTTGTGGAGTGACAAACGACCCTAAAGCCCAGTGGTTAAAAAAATAGCCATTTATTTAGCTCTTGTTTTTGTGGATTGGTAGTTTGGGCCTAGACCCAGCTAGGTGATTTTCTGGCCTTATCCCTGTGTCTGTTGTCATTTGCAGGTTGGTTGGAGGCTGGCTGACCTAGGATGGCTTTAGATGGACTGCCTTGTCCACTTGGCCTTATCCTGGCTTCACATGGCACCTAGGCACAGTTCTAATAGAAGGAATGGCCACACTCAGGCTTCGAAGGCCTAGACTCAGAACTGACATGCTGTCACTTTTACAGAGTTCTGTTGATAAAAGTGAGTCTCAAGATCACTTAAATTCAAGGGATCTGGAAATAGACCTTGTCCTTTGATCAGAGGGACTATGAAGTTACATTTCGGGGAATGGAGGTAAAGGGAGGGGAGTAATTGCGGCTTTCTTTTTGTAAACAATCTACTACAGCAAGTACACTGTTTTAGTATATCACGGATCAGTAAAAATAGAAGCTTTTAGAAGGTGCTGTCATTCACACTCTACATATTGAGAAACCATAGCTCCCACTATAGGTTGCCTATTCATTTTGATTAATTTGGACAACGAATCCTATAGTTGAAAAGTAGGCTTTATTCTTGTACTGAATTATTTGTTGATGTGGTGTGTGGGAAGGGGCAAAGTTATGGTTTATAAAAGAAAATATTTTCTTTGTTTCAAGTTAAAAGCATCCGGAATGTATTTATGGTTTCAAATGTGTTTAAGATTCCTTGACTTTAGGCTATGCCTGTGATTGAATGTGCCCCAAAGAAGAAAGAATCTATTTGACATTGTAGATATTTATGTTCTGACAAATAGTTAATGATGTTCAATAAAAAACTATGTCTAGGGCGGTGCCTGTGGCTCAGTGGGTAGGGCGCCAGCCCCATAAACCAAGGGTGGTGGGTTCAAACCTGGCCCTGGCCAAACTGCAACAACAACAAAATAGCCAGGTGTTGTGGCGGGTGCCTGTAGTCCCAGCTACTCGGAAGGCTGAGGGGAGGCTGAGGCAAGAGAATTGCTTAAGCTCAGGAGTTGGAGGTTGCTGTGAACTGTGTGACACCATGGCACTCTACCAAGGACAATAAAGTGAGACTCTGTCTCTACAAAAAAACTACGTCTAAGCCAGAGCATTTAGGTAAGAAATAGAAATAAATAGAATAAATAGAAATAAATGCATCCAAACTGGAAAGATTATTCCAGTAATATAGACAACATGATCTACATAAATACAGAAAAATTTAAAAAGACTTTACAAAAATCTCTTAGAACTGATAAATTCAGTAAGGTTGCAGGGTACAAAATCAACATGAAAAAATCAGTAGCATTTCTATATGTGAATAGTGAACTAGCTGAAAAAGAAATCAAGAAGGCAATACCAATTTATAGTAGCTACCAAAAAAGTTATCTAGGAATTAGTTTAACCAGGGAGGAGAAAGACCTTTACAAGGAAAACTACAGAACATTGATAGAAGAAATTACAAAGGATACAAAACATACAAACACACAAAGGAAAGACATCCCATGCTCATGAATTAGAAGAATTAATGTTGTTAAATTGGCTATACTAACCAAAGCAATCTATAGATTCAGTACAATCAGTATTAAAATACCAATTACATTCTTCACATAATTAGAAAAAAATTCTAAAATTTATATTGAACCATAAAAGAGCTCTCATAGCCAAAAAAAAAATCCCAAATAAAAGAACAAAACCAAAGTATCACTCTACCTGACTTCAAAATATATTGTAACACTGTAGTATATACCAAAACAGCATGGTTCTGGCATAAAAAAAGACATAGACACACAGAACAGAATAAAGAACCCAGAAATTAATCCACATATCTACAGCCAACTGATTTTTAACAGCGACACCAAGAACACCCTTTAAGGACAGTCTCTTCAATAAATAGTGCTGAGAAAACTAGATATTCATGTGCAGAAGAATGAAACCAGACCCCTGTCTTTCTACTCTTCACAAAAATCAATTCAAAATGTGTAAAATAATTCAGTTTAAGATCCAAAACTATAATATTGCTAGAAGAAAACATAGGAGAAATGCTTCAGGACGTTGATCTGGGAAAAGATTTTAAGAATAAGACCTCAAAGGCACAGGCAACAAAAGCAAATAAACCAACGGAATTGTATCAAACTAAAAAGCTTTGGCACAGCAAGAAAAATAATCAGCAGGACAAAAATGTAGACTGGGAGAACATATTTGCAAACTATTCATCTGATATCCAGAATGTACAATCTCAACAGCAAAAGAAATGAACAGTTAAACTGTTTGTTTAAAAGTGGGCAAAAGTATGAAGGGTATTTCTTTTTTTTTTTTTTTTTTTTGAGATGGAGCCTCAAGCTGTCCCCCGGGGTAGAGTGCCGTGGCATCACAGCTCATAGCAACCTCCCAACTCCTGGGCTCAAGCGAGTCTCCTGCCTCCACCTCCCAAGTAGCTGGGACCACAGGCGCCTGCCACAACACCCGGCCATTTTTTGGTTGCAGCCGTCAT
>CAUYQV010053941.1:0-31102 GCA_963574575.1 Galagoides demidoff
CATATAGTATAATTGCCCTTTTAGAAAACAAGCTCTTAACTACACAATGAGGAAATTATGCCATATATATCTTTTTTTTTAATCACACCCTATGTATTATAAGCCACGTATGACCAAAAAGTGAGAACTTCATTAGTTTAACTGACAGTTTCCCTAGTTTTATTTTAAAAAATGCTTGCTTTTCCTATGGTTCATCTTACAAGGGTACATGTGAATTTTTCTAAATGTCTAAGAATATAAATGTCTTAACACAATAACTAAGAAAATGACATGAAGGCTATGTTAACCAGTTTAATGAAAATATTTCAAACTGTATATAAAATCAGCACACTGTACCCCATGACTGCATTAATGTACACAGCTATGATTTAACAAAAAAAAAAGCTTGCTTTTCAAGTTAATAATTTAAGTTATGGATAGATAAATTTTAATTTAGTATTATTACATATTTGCTTTTTAAATTTTTTTTATTTTAAAATGAGTCATATTGGCTATTTACTTTTTAAATTTTTTTTTATTTTGAAATTTGTAGGATATAGTTGTACAAAGTCATTCTATTTTGCCTTCATCTGGATCTCAAAATGGTTAACATCTTAACACATTTTCCATTCCCTCCTACCCACCCACTCCAACACATTTTATCATTGATCTTCTGACCACTTGAGAACAAGCTACAGATATTCCAGTTTATTTTTCCTGAAAACAAGAATTCTGACCAAGGTCATCACCATATAAGCCTCCAAATCAGGAAATCAATTTAATACAATACTACTATCCAATCTACAGAGTCTATTCAAGTTTTACCACCTGCCAATGTCACTTGGTCACTTGTTCCCATCTGGTCCAAGTTCCAATGCAGAAACATATGATCCATTTAGCTATCTTATCTTTTCAGTCTCCTGCAACCTGAAACGGTTCTTCAGTTTTTCCCTTTCACTGACTAAACCATTTTAAAGAATAGAGGCCTATTGTTCTGTAAGACAACCTGCTGCTTTTTCTCCTCCTCCTCCTCCTCTCTCTCTCCAACCCCCCATACACAGAGAAAACCATCTTTCTTTCAGTGGTTGCTACTTCATGCTTCTATTCTCTGCTGTCTCCTCTATGTGGTCTTCCATAGTTCCTCAAGACCAAATGCATGGCATGAATTCCCCAGAAATGACACTCTTCTTAGCACAAGAGTCAGGAGGCATACCATGCTGATTTGTCCCACCTGGTCAAGCTGGTGTTTAGTAAAAACATCACTTTCTTGTTTTGTGGTCAACTGAGTATTTGGAGGGAAAATATTCAGAGATTATGCTAATATTCCATTCATCATAGAAGCTATAACCACTTGCTTTAACATTCTTTGATGACACTTGCCTAAATCAACCACCACTCATGGTTACCAAATGGCAATTTTTCTTTCTATATAATTCCTTCTATATTTATTAGCATTTACACTAAGTAAGAGATTTTCATTCTCCACCCCTTTTTAAAAATACATTTATATCAGTACAGACTTATGGATTCCTAGTTTATGCAAAGAGTTATATTCAATAACCACCATTATTTATTTTTATGTTCAAATTGTCCCAGATTTCAGCAACTTTGATCTGGTTTCTCTGTTATTTTGATATGCTAACATTATTTGTTAAGCATTTCCTTACTTTATGGCACAATAAGATGCTCCAGGCTCATCTTGTACATTCCCTGCCTGCCCTGATCCTTGAGTCAGCCTTACTTCTGAGAAGTCCTCATTCCTCCCTAGGAGAGCATAGTATTTAGAAATCAATGTCCAGGCACTTGGTGTGATCATTATTACTGGGGCACCATAGCTTTCAGGCTCTCTCAGAGGACACCTAGAAAATATGTGTGTGTACACATATATACTATCTATAGCTAGCACTATATCTGCCTGTTCCTATATATTGAAAAAGAAAACGTCATTTATAATAATATCTCCAATTCCAACATAACACCAAGGGTACTTTCCTGCCTCCCCTCTTTCCACGTTTGTTTATAAATCCTTTCTCCAACAGTGAGAAACATAGCTCTTATTATCCTTAATAACTTCTTTGCTCTATACAGCCAATCTCCCAACCACACCAGACCCTCCATGCTTGCTGCCCATCAGTACTTTCTCATTACGGGCATGCCAATCCCTCCACTCCTGGAAAAGAAGAGAAGAGAAGGCAAAGGCTAGGGAACCGGGAAAAGAAAGGAAAGGAAACATACTTACTTTTAAAACACCTTCCACAGCCATCTTCCCTTCCTGCCCTAGTAAAATAGTGTATGGATAAAGCCACTGGATTGCATGTTTGATTGGCATCATAGGAAAGGAATCCTATTTAGGAGCAAAAATATATAGTAATGAGCAACATCTAAAACAATCATAGAAAATTTATCTGAAACTTGCATATGGCATTAAAATTCCCTTATAAAAATAACCAATAGGCTTCTGGCATTTTCTAGAAGTCTATAAAAGCAAATATTCATTATTTCCTCTTCCCTTCCTGTTCCATTTCCCTTTTCTAGGTGAGCTCGCCCACTCCCATCTTTCACCTATCATCTGTGGGACGGTTTCCATGCCTCCATGTCTAGTCCTGGCCTCTTACTGAAGCCCTAGACCTGTGCCCTCAATTGTCTATTACACATGACTATATGAATATCCCAGAGACTCCCACTTAAAACAGAACAAATTTCCCTACCTGACTCATCCCACAGTACATCATCCTTCTTTATTCTTAAATACAGTGTTTATTATCCTCAAGTCTTTCTCCCAAATCAAACTGCACTCTCAGTTTTGTTCACCTCACTTTAAAATCTACTGACAGAAATAAGGAAATTTCAGTATGAACTAGTAGGTGCTCCTACAGAATTACTATTACTATGATACAGAGTATGACAATGGTGTTCTTGTTTACAGGAGAATGTCCTAATTCTTTGAAGTTGTATACTGAAGTATTTAAGAGTAATGACTGCAATTTACTTTCAAATGGTTCAAAAAAAAAAAAAAAAAGGAGACCACAAGCAAATGTGTCAATATATTCTACGTGAAGGGACTATGGGTGTTTGTTTTGCTATGTTTCAACTTGTTTTAGATTTGAGAATTTTTAGAGTAAAAAGTTCTGAGCAAAAAAAAAAAAAAAAGAACAAAAAGTACACGATTTGATAAACAAGAGGAAAAATGCCATTCTAGATGTATAGAACAATGTAAACAATACCTAACTCCTGACTCACAGGAAACAAAAATGAATGAACAACACACACACACAGGTACAATAAGTGTTTAAAAATAAGAGTCTCTTGCCAAAGACAATATCTCCACTCCCTTCAGTGGCGGCCTCGGTAGGGTCCCACTGTTACAAAAGCCTCCTATTTGTTCCCCATGCATCTAGATTCTCTTTTCAGCCCTCCTCACTGTCAACAAGGGTATCTTCCTCAAATATAAATCTGATTACTTCATATCCCACCTACTTCATACTGTCTGATTAGCCACTTCTTGTAATATCACAAAATCCAGGCTACTTCATTCACCATGCAAAACATTTCATTACATGGTTTTAACCTCTCCCTCTATCACGCACACTTGTTCTCATTCTCTGGATGTACCAGGCCCTTTTGTGATTAAATACTTTTGTTCATGCTTCGTCCTATGCCTGGAAGGCCTTTCAATCACTTTAGACTCAACTGCCATGCCTGTTGTAAAACTGTAGTGCACAATCTCTCTATTCCATCAAATTCTCTTGAGATCTGTTTAAATTCTTTCTTTGTGCCTCTCAGATTCCCTTTCCAATAGCCAGGTGCTGCAGAAGTTTTTAAGAAGATTGTTCTTGGGTCAGCACTTGTGGCTCAAGTGGCTAAGGCTCCACCCACATACACCTAAGGTGGCGGGTTCAAATCCAGCCTGGGCCCGCCAAACAACAATTATGGTTGCAATCAAAAAATAGTCAGGCGTTGTGGCGGGAGCCTATGGTCCCAGCTCCTTGGGAGGTGGAGACAGGAGACTCACTTGAGCCCAGGAGTTGGAGGTTGCTGTGAGCTGTGATGCCACAGCACTCTACCCAGGGGAACAGCTTGAGGCTCTGTCTCAAAAAAAAAAAAAGATTGCTCTTGAGCCATCTCAGGGGTGTCCAACCTTTTTGCTTCTCTGACACACTCTGGAAAAGAGCTGCCTTAGGCCACACGTTAAATACACAAACACTAAAGAAAGCTATCTGATACCACAGATAATAAAACAAAAATCCTCACATAATCCACACACAACCTGCAGGCTGTAAGTTGAACACCCCGGGAGAGCCACTAGAGCTTGAGAATTTATGTCCCTTGAGATGACTATTACCCAGTGACAGATGGGTTCTACAACAGGAAAGCCCCAGCTGCCTGCCTCAGGCTGGGACAAGCCTGAGGCCTAACTCACACTGCAGCATACCTCTTATGTGATTAGCTGAAGTCTTCCTTCTCTCTATGAAACTTTTACTGAGACCGTATGTCTACCTCCTTCTCCCTCATGTTCTTTAGGGGCTCAGAACATGACCTTGGTCTCTGTGCAGTTTACTGCCTTGTACAACAAATTAATCTCAGGTCTTCCCATTATTTATAGAGTAATGTGACAATGCAAACTGAATTGATTCCCAGTAATTAGCTTCAAATTTTCTTAGCTAAATTTGGATATATCAGTAATTAACTTATTTTACACATACCAGGATTTTAACTGCAGCAGGTAAACTATCTAAAGGAAAATCTGGAAGTCCAAGAGTAGATGATTCTTGGGAACAGAGAGTTGTGGCAAAGGATAAGAGCTGAGAAACTCTAAGGGAAAAAAATAATATTAAATTTTATTGTAATAGTTTTATAAAATGAAATATGTAAGTCTATTAAATGTAAAATAGCTGGGCTAATTTAGTTAATCTAAAAAGATTATGCGTATTGTTAATTATTAAAGAACAATGGCTCCATATCATAATATTCCATTTAAAAGTCAGAAGCTAACTAGATACAAGGATGTATTTCTATATTCATTACAAAATGTGAGGTTTCTCACAACCTTGCCCAAATCTACCCTGCCAGCCTCATCTCCCACCTAATCCCAAACTTAACCACTAAGAGCTTTTGATAGCCCTAAGAACAAGGCATAAACTCTCATAGCCCATGCTTTAAAAAAAAAAAAACCTCTTATAATTCTTTAATTCCATTCTCAACCTGGCAAAAACCTACTCATTTACAGGATCCATTTCAAATACCAATGCCTTTGTAAAGCCCTTACAAAGTCTCAACCACCAACAGCCCCAGTATTTTAAATTTTGGCACTTAATCTAATCTATTCAGAAATCTTTTCGACTCTACTAGGTCTTCAATTTCTTGGCATCAAAGATAATCATATCTTAGTAACACCAGCACTTATTAAACCTCCTAACACTGAAAAATTCTTCAAAGAATAGTTGTTGAATGAATGAATCAATCAATGAAAGGGGAAAATAAATTTAATGTTAAATGTTCAGAAATTTATAAAAATATACTTACTTCTCAGCAGAAACACTGGATCCAATTGAATATAATAGTTTAAGTTGGTCCTAAAATAAGATAGAAACACATCATCAAATCAAGTGATAAGAATTGTAACTGATTAAGTGTAAATTTATAGACATAATCTAACCTTTTAAATTAGGCAGACAAGTAACAGGCAAAAATCATTTCTTAATACATTTCATTTTCTGAAATCATTTCTTAATACATTTCATTTTCTGTTTAAAAGAACAGCCTTTTAAAAGAATCTTTCAGATAAATAATGCCACAATAATTTTTTTCCTAGTTTATACAAATTTTCATTATGTTCTTTTCTTTCTATTAACTTCTGAGGATATCTAAAAATATAGTAAACATTTTAATAGAATTGAAATTTCTTCTTATAAATAGAAAAACTATTTAAAAAATAGATTATCCTTGGTCATACTTACCTTGAAGGGTAGATAATAAACATCTCTGGCTTGAAATCGAGAACGGAGAGGAGGGTCTAATGGATTCCCAGAATACCTCGGCACTGGCAATCCCAAGGCAATCACTCGGAAATTTTCATTAACTCGGACAATCTTCCAAGCATCCAATTCCATTTTAGTATGATCCTATAAAAGTAGGAGGCCCCAAAAGACCACAGCATAAATGATACAGACTACAACTGCAAGAGCTTCCAGGCAGAAGAAATTAGGCCTTGACTATTGAGAAAAATATTTGAAAACACTCTCAAAACCAAACTGCCAAGGAAGAAAGCAAAGGAAACCAGAATCAGGATGCCAGGGTAAGCTCACAACATGAAGAATTGTGTTTGACAGGCAAAGCAGCCAACTCCCCTAGGAACAAAGAAGACCTGGGTCAGATCTCCTAAGCTCTGTCAGTAACACAGAGGGATAGAGTCAGAAAGGTAAACTGATTTTTTAGATCACCAGCAGCACGGACTGCCCATGGACCTTACATAGGCAACTATGTTTGTCAGTATATTTCTAGTAAGGCATATTATTAACTATGTAATAACTAACATGTTATGAAAACTTATATGATAAGAACATTCCATGGATTTTTTCTCATTTAACTTTCACAAGAATCCTAATAGACACCTAATCTCCTTTTAATACGGAAGAACAAACTTAACTTCAAAGGATTCATATAACTTACCCACGGTCTTGGAACTAATGGAGCTGAGAGACTGGCAATAGTACAGGTTATGGAGTCACAAAACTTGGCTCAGTTCCTTGCACACTCTAACTAAATGACCAGGCTCGACGCCAGCCATATACACCAAGGTTAGGGGGTTCAAACCCAGCCTAGACCAGCTAAACAACAATGACAACTGCATCTAAAAATAGCCGAGCATTGTGGCAGGTGCCTATAGTCCCAGCTACCTGTGAGACTGAAGCAAGAGAATTCCCTAAGCCCAAGAGTTTGAGATTGCTGTGAGCTGTGACGCCATGGCACTCTACTGAGGGTGACATACTGAGACTCTTGTCTCAATAAAAAAATAAAAATAAATGACCAATGGCATGTTATTATACCCTTGGAGCTTCAGCCTTCTTATCTAGAAAGTAGAAATAATATCACCTACATTATTATGACAGCTATGAAAACTAATTAAAAGAATGTATATGGGCCATGTTAAATGTCATGTCCTTCCTTCTCTGCCTAACTCTATCAATAGCTCTTCACAGTCTCTGACAAAGTTTACTTGAATGCAAACTTGTACATTCTAAGAGAAAGGTCCACAGCTATCAGCAGCTATTCAGAGGGTACAGCCCATATGACAGGGTAGAAATGCGTAACATACCCAACAGCCTTTCCTGACAGGAGTCCTATCTGATTCTCCCCATCTCAGCAACCGGTACATACCAAACCCCTCAATCCATCTTCCGTGACCCTGGGCTCCAACTCATCTCACAACTTCAGCCACCCAAACACATGTTGCTGCTTTACCAACAACTGTCCAATTGCTTGGAACACCCTTTCCACTCTGCACAGCACAAACACTAAAAATAAGCCCTTTTATGATCCCCTCCCCTCATTAGAACCACCCTTGTACCCTTCATTGTATCCTATGCAAACCTCTATCATTACACATTTCCAGGTTTACTCCTAAACATGACTGTCTCGTGATCCAAACTCTTGAGAGGACTTATTACCTCTAACACATAATAGAAGAAATGTTTGTTGTGCCTGAATTAATTTTAAAAATAATAAATAATTATTTCAATCACACTTTGCTGTGAATCAAAATCACAAATTATACAATTATTTCATAGACTGACAGTATGACACATACGCTAGGAAATGAGAGCTCAAACCTAGCCCTGACTGAAAAAACAAGAATACAATCTTCCGAGAGCTAGATATTTCTATTTTTTATTCACCCAAAAATGATAATCAGAATAGAAGGTTCATACAAACTGGTTGTATCTGTTTCCATAAGAACAAAATTCTACTGTAATCACCTGTATGAACCAATAACATTTTTGAAATATTAAAATTTAAAATACTGAATTTAGCTAGAAATTAGTAACTAATTCTCTACTGTAGAGTATAACTATAACTAGTTACAGTGTTAGAATCTTTCTTACCATAGAAATTATCTTTAAATAGCAGTGTTTTGTGAAGGGATCTTGCCTGTATTCTCTGAGGCTCTCATAAGACAGATTGTATGAATACACATATAACATTTATCAATAAGCATTAGGTATTTATAGTAATATTTACTTTGGCTAAAAAATAGTGGACCCTTTTCAATAATAATAAGGAATTCCTTATGATACTACTAAAATCCTTTATCCACCACATCCTGAATTCCTATACAAAGTATATACTCAATAACTTTGCATAGAATTCTACTGTGAAAAGAATATATCAAATTTTTTGTTGTAAAGTAACTCCTATACATTTAAAAAAATGATTCCATTTTCTAAGTATTTTTTTTCCAAGTCATTTGGTGAATACTAATATAATCTCTAGAAGTACATAATTTTTGCAATTAGAAAAGTATCTAAAGAGAAAAAGTTCTGCATAATATCTACCTTTTAAACATAAATAATAAAAATAGTTTTCATTTCAGCAAATTAACTATTACAATATGAATAAATAAATTTAAGTTTTTCCTATTGGTTAATTCCTACATTACCTGCTTTTAATTATTTTAGAATGGGATGATATGTAGATAGATCCAGAAGCAAATCTCTTATAGTATACAATAAAAAATACCATCTAGAAACTCCCATAAACAGTAAAGAAACACCCTGCTGAACAGTTTGCAAGATGAATTAAAAAGAAACAGTCATACAAAAGGAATCAGAAAAAGATGCTCCTGGCCCTGCTAGGAGCCTTTGATGTCAACATCTATTATTTAGGGGTTAGGGTGTTCTGGGCTTGCATAGGTACCCTGGGAGCAAGATCAAAACGTATAAGACACTGATCCTGTTCCTCAGCAATCTGCCAATCAACCCAGTAAGATTAGCGCATATGTACCACTAAACAACAGGAGTTAGAGAGACTCTTAAGTCCTAGAATGTGCAGGCAGAGCAGTCACAGAAGTCTGGGATACCTGTAAAGAACTCCAGCATGGTGCAGCTTGGGCTGAATGAACAAGGACTAAGTGCCTCTGGGCATCTGTGACATGACAGGACCCCATCTCCCACGCCTTTGAAGAGTCTCACATTCCCTAGTTGTTACCCTCTTTATATGCACATGTATCACAGTATTTAATCATTTTATTGTACTAATTCCTTCATTCATTCAACAAATAGTTACTAAGTACCTACCAGGTGCCAGGCATCGTTCTTGGAGCTTGAGAACTTCAGTGACCAAAATCCCTTCCCTTATAAAACTTACATTTTAGTAGAGGGAGACAGACAATGAACTAAAAATACAATAAGTTATGTAAGATGTTAGAAGACAACATTAAAAAAAAAAAGAGTACAAAGGCAGAGGGCAGACAACAATTTTAAATACTGGAGTCAGGACAGGCATTATTGACAATGTAGCATTTGAGTAAATACTTAAAGAAGGCACAGACAAAAGAAGCCAAACATGTGTCTGGAGGAAAATGGGTCTGGGAAAGGGAAGTGCCTGCACAAAGGCTGGAAAGTAGAACACCTACCGAGCATGTTTAAGGTACAGCATCTGGGGTAGAGTAATAGGGGAGGAGGACAGGAGATATAAGGCAAAAGGCAGCATAAAAAAGGAGCTGAAGCAGCTAGGGTTAGAGTATAGGAGTACCCCAACCTGATACATGTCCTTTTTTTAGCAACTTTAATTCACAATATGGAAAAAAATTTCAAGTGCTAAACAAATCCAGTGATAAAAGGGTAAGTTTTGGGGGTAAGTCTCAAGGGAAAAAAAAAAAGAAAAAGAGCACACCTGATGTAAGTCTTAAACCAATCACTGGCTCCTATGCTGAGAACAGAGTTTGGGAACAAAGATATACAATTAGAAGCACAAGCATAAGATGCTAAGAGCTTGAATCAATAGCATTATTTTTTAAATATCTTACTCATTTCTGTCAATACCTACTGGACTTTTAGTTTTCTAAGGCTAAGAACTGGACTTTATTCAGTTGGTATCTTGATGCCCAGTGCTATCTAAAAGTCATTAGGCTTTTAGTAAATAGAGAGAAGGGAGAGACGGAGAAAAAAAGGGGGAGGGGGAAAAAGAGAAAATAGTTATTACATGAACAAAAAAAATATAGTAAAAATCTAGGGAACGTTCTCCCACTGTCTGAAAACAGAAAGCCCTTGCAAAACTATAAACTCATGACTTTACTTCAGCAATTTGACAAAGATAAGGGCCATCAGCACATCTGTCCTGATTCCAACAGAACCATGTCTTATACAACAAAATGGCACTAGCCACAGCTTGATGACAAAAATAAGGCACCAATTTTTCCTCTCTTACTTGGAGAAGTTTGTCATATCGCTCAGCAGACATGAGAAACCGTCCATCTTCAAGCTGCATCTCCCGATTTTCCAGAAGGTTGTTTAAAACAGGCAGAACATTCCTCTCCGCCTTTTCCAAGCCTTCCAAAACGAGAATTCTGCCTTCTGTGGCTGCACGAACTGCACACTAGTTCCAGGAAACACAAAAGCAAAATGAGAATAACGCAGTTGCAAAGCCTCACCTAACGTTCCTTATAATGAAAATTAAACTTAGTTTTGTTATAAAGACCAAGAATCAAGAGGGGTGCATTCCAGATCTTGCTTTGCTTTTTCTACCTATATGATTTCACCTTTTTTGGCCTGTTTATTCATGGGTAAAATAAATTGAAAGGAAGAGGTCACCTCTAAGTTTCATTTTAGCTTTAATATTTTAAATACCCAAAGAAATGGAAAACTAACAACAATCTATAAATGGGTAACATAATTAAGCAAGGGACAGAGTCCACAAGTGGAAAAAAGAAATGAAGATAGCAATCTGCCCTATCTGTCCCACAAGCTTCTTGTGAGGATAAGATCAGCTACGTGTTTGTAAACACGTGTCATCATCAAAATGAATTCAGGTTCTGTGCAATGCTGGATACTGACGACATTATACACCAGGCAAAACAAAAAAAAGAGGCAAGATTTACAATGGCCTACACCAGACTGATTTAACTGGGACTCTAAGTCTTCCAATGAATTTTAAGAAAATTATTAATGGAGAAAAATGAAAAATATAAAGTAAACCCCCAAGTGATAAAAGACAGAAAAGCTATAATACAAAAAAGAAAAAAAATCACTGAAGATGTGAAAAATATTCTCCTTCAACTGATAGGTACTGAACAACACAGGAATAAAAACTACTCTTTGTTCAAAATCCTTGAAAACCTATTAAAAAGGAAAATGCTTATATTTCTTATATAAGTATTCAATAACAAAGGAATGAATAATGGTATTCAATTTATATCCTCACTCCCTCCTTAAAAAGTCTTTTCTGGTTTCTATGACACTGCATTCTCTTAGAAAAACTATTTCTCCTTTTCTGGTTGCCCATTAAAAGCAGGTAATGCCCAGAATTACATCATTAACACACAGCTTTTCTTACTCTACAAGGTCCTTTCTGAGAAAACTTAATCAATTACAGTTTCAACCATCACCTTTATGTAAATGACCACCTAATCTCACACGCCCCCTAACTACATATTCCCATTATTTGGATAGATCCAACCAGATCCCATAAGCATGTCAGGCTCCCCTCTACACACTAACCATACCTCTATTTCCCCCCAAACCTGCTTCTCTTCTTACACCTTCTGTTTTAGATGGGAGTACCATTCACTCACACCAAGACTACTGATTCCTATCTCACTTCCAACATTTAATTTATCACTACATCCAGATCGTTTAACTTTAATATTTCTTTTTTTTTTTTCAAGACAGAACCTCAAGCTGTCACCCTGGATAGAGTGCCATGGTATCACAGCTCACAGCAACCTCCAACTCCTGGGCTCAAACATTCTCCTGCCTCTGCCTCCCAAGTAGCTGCCACAACGCCTGGCTATTTTTGGGTTGCAGCCGTCACTGTTGTTTGGCTGGCCCGGGCTGGATTTGAACCCACCAGCTCAGGTGTATGTGGCTGGCGCCTTAGCCGCTTGAGCCACAGGCGCCGAGCCTTCATAGTCCTTGAGTTCCTTCCTTGCCCTCCTTGACTTCAGACCCTTCTTACCTCTCAGATCTCTGTAGTTGTTCCAGCTCCTTAATTTGTCATATAAGCCTATCACAGTTTGTTACTCTCCAACACTGTCTCTTGACATTAGTTGCATCACGTGTTTTCATGAAAATGAAATGGTTGTGATCTCCTACTCACCATACACACCACACTGCTTTACTAGAAAACCTGTCTTTACTTATACCGACCCGTTTGCTTAAAATTTAATTTTCCCTAAAAATTAGCCCAAAACAGATGTGAATGTTTGAAGGGGGAAAATGTATCTCTATTTTTTTAAGACTTCATATCCCAAGAAATTCCTGGAGTAGCAGAGCTACCTATTTTCTCAGTGTGGAAGAGAAAAGGGGCATTGCTTACTCACTCATACACACTACTTTCTTGTAATAAACTGTTGATTTTATAGTGTATAGTAGAGCTTGATTTATTTCAAGTGTCTTGGTACTACTATAAAAGAACAAACTTTTATAAGAGCCATATTAGACTCAAGATAATCATCCACTTTAAGAATAAAATATATTCATGAATAATCCTTCAAATCTATCATTTTGTATGTATTTTAATATTTTAATTCTCTACCAAACTAGTCACATTGCTGTAGTAGCTTTATTTAAAAAAACAAAAAATGTAGCAAGTAACTCAGTAAAGCTCCTAAAGAACAAAATAATAAGAATCTCATTTTTGCCAGCTGTGTAAAGGACAAAGCCATGAACACAGCTTCTGGAGCATTAAAAATCAAAACTATTTTTTTGGTGGGGGGGAACTACAGGCACCTGACACAACACCTGGCTATTTTTAGAGATGAGGTCTCACTCTGGCTCAGGCTGATCTCATACTCCTGAGCTCAGGCAATCCACCCGCTTCAGCCTCCCAGAGTGCTAGGATATAGGCGTGAGCTACCGCACCCAGCCCCATTTCATCTTTTTAAAAAGTGTTGGCTGGGCAGGGTGGCTCAGGACTGTAATTCCTAGCACTCTGAGAGCCTGAGGCAAGTAGATCTCCTGAAAATAGAAAAACTAGCCAGGCATAATGGTGGGCACCTGTAGTTCTAGCTACTTGGAAGACTGAGGCAGAAGGATCACTTGAGGCCAGGAGTTTGAGGTTATTATGAGCTATGATGCCACAGCACTCAACCCAGGGCAAAGAGTGAGAGCCTGTGTCAAAAATAAAAATTTTTTAAAAAATAGATAAAGACTTTGAACTAATTCATAGCTTTTATAGGAATTTCATAACCTAATTATAGCCTTAGAATATGGGAAGGGGGTGGGAGGGGAAGATGATGGGGTAGATGGGGGAGGGAGGGAGATTGGTGAGGTCACCTCTGTGGTTTATCTTACAAGGGTACAAATGAATCTTTCTAAAAGCAGAGTATGAACGTTTTAACTCAATAACTAAGAAAATGACATTTTATATTAAAATATAATAAACTGTTTTATTTTATAAAATAATAATAAAAATAAAAAAATAAACTGCTTATATTAAACAGTTTGATGAGAGTATTTCAAAGTGTGTATGAAAACAGCACACTGTACCCCATGATTGCATTAATGTACACAGTTATGCTATAAGAAATAAAAAAAAAAGATAAAGAAAAGTGTTGACTTTCGAAGTGTAAGACATTGAGCCTTTCAAGCATCAATATTTTTACCAAATTCTCAGCATTTGTCCCCTGAAACTTCATGAAAAAAACAGGAACAAAGTGGTTTGAGAAGGAAGAAGACATAACTTTGCCCAGCAAAGGGAGAAAATGGCTCAAAATCTAAATGCCCCACAAACTACTTCTTACAAAAATTCACACTTCAGTATTCTCAAGCTTTTGTTCATAAGAATATATTTAAGAATTTAGCTCAGAGGGCAGCGCCTGTGGCTCAGTGGGTAGGACAGTGGCCCCATATGCCGAGGGTGGAGAGTTCAAACCCGGCCCCAGCCAAACTGCAACAAAAAAATAGCCGGACGTTGTGGCAGGCACCTGTAGTCTCAGCTACTTGGGAGGCTGAGGCAAGAGAATCACCTAAGCCCAGGAGTTGGAGGTTGCTGTGAGCTGTGACGCTACAGCACTCTACCCAGGGCAATAAAGTAAGACACTGTCTCTAAAAAAAAAAAAGAATTTAGCTCAGAATTTAAAGAAAACGATAGTAAGTTATCATAACCTGTGGCAAAATTATATTTAAAAAGTTAAAATTTTTACCAATCTTTGTATAAGACAGATAAAATACTGAATTTGACTTTGGAAAACCCTATAGGGATAAAATTCATGTTCTCTGAGATAAAACTAAAAATATACCCATCAAAATTTAGTGGTTCACCAACTATGGACTAGAGAAAACAAAGTCTTGACAATGTAAGACAACAACAAACACTGCAGGTCTGCTTTTATTCACCTCAGGCCTACTTGAGTCTTGTAAGCACTGAATCTTTTCAGAGGAATTCAAAATAAACAATGAACAGATCAGAAACAGAAGCCAAATACACAAAGTATTCCTTTCATCTATTCCAATGGGGGTACCGTGACCATAAAGTTGAGAAAGTAGTGATGGATGGAAAAAAGAAAATACCATCTTATAAACTTTTGAAAATCTGATCAATTATGCACCTCTTTCTCCCAGGTGTATATACACACACACATACACAGACACACACCTGTATGCATTATTTATATATATAGTGGGGACCTAGTACACACCTGTATGTATTTTTATATATATATAGTGAGGACCTCAAGTTAAAAGCCTCTACTACTAAAGAATGATAGAAATAGAAAATCACCCACAGTAATAATAACGGTTGTAGACAACAGTTATTTTACCATTAATGGATGGCAAAATTAGTGGGTAAATGTATGATGAGAAACAGAATATCTGTATCCACTCAAAATATCTCCCCACAGGATACTGTATGACAAAGTGGAAAATAATATGACACTGGAGAAATTTGATTATTTACCAAATAATCAAAGTAAGTGCGACCAATAATGAGATGTATCAATTTCACTTGTTAAGAGTCCTAAGATGATGTCCTGAAATGGGCACAGTATCACTTCTATAGTGTTCTTGCTAAAGATGCATGACTTCAATCAACTCAGGAAGAACAGCAAACAAACCTACACTGAGCAACATTCTGCAAAATAACTGGCCCCTAAGAAGAAGGAACAGGTCTGCTACGGGGACTCAGTAGGGCATAGTGTGGGTGGTGGCAGGTGGTTCAAATGAGATGAGGAGCTAGCAGAGGAAACAGGAAATGATAGTATATAACTACTGAAATTAAACTAAGGAAGCTGCCTCTTGATAGTTTGATCTACCTACTGAGTAGGAAAGGGGTAGGCCCTAAAGGTTTGTTTCAGGCTCTTCCATTCATGCTACTTAATTTTATGATAATTCTAAGATAGCCCTCTAAATTATATGAGATTTTAGCCAATTTTACAATAAAAGAAAAAATGGTAGAGGTAAAACTTTAGCCTGTTCCTAAATTGAAAATCAACTCAGTGGTTCTCAACCTTCCTAATGCCTCCTAATGCCACGACCCTTTAATACAGATCCTCATGTTATGGTGACCCCAACCATAAAATTATTTTCGTTGCTACTTCATAACTGTAATTTTGCTACTGTTATGAATCGTAATGTAAGTATCTGATATACAAATGCATTTTCATTGTTACAAAGGGGTTGCAACCCACAGGTTGAAAACCACTGAACTAGATAAAGAACTAAAAAGACATCTCTAAATAATGCAACTAGAAAGTTATTAGTAATTTCAGAAAGTAATTTTACTAGGCAAAGGAATTTTCTATGTACCTATTTAGAGAAACAAAAATAGCACCCATACAAAACATTTCTGCACACACAAGAGACTCAATTCAACTTAAGGTATACATGACTCCACAGCAGTGCAATCTACTTTAAAGTTGTCTAGAGAGGAATAAAATCACATTTTCTCAAGTTAACAATGTTTTTTAAATCATTGTTGACTTAGTGAAAGCTCTGGAACTGAACGGCAATAAAACTAGCCACCTGCCTGAGTTTAACTGGAAAGTTAACTTTCTCTCTAACAAAAGAGTCCATGCTCTTTTAAGTCAACACAACCCACTACTGTACTATTTGGTCCCCACATGACTTAAATCAAGAACTTTGACACCTCTTTTCTGTTAAATTGTTCTCTAGGTATAACAAAGTCTAATTTAAGCTTTTCAGTTTGTTTTGCTTGCAAATTTACTGGGTTTTGGTGTTTGGTTTTTTCTTACAAAAAAACTACCAATGTTCTTTGTTTCCTTTCTTCTAACAAATATTAATGTAAGAAAAACCATTCAGGCAAAGATCCAGTTTCTGTCTCATTTCTAAATGCCTCTAACTTCCCTTTAATAATCCATTAGACTGGTTACAAGGAAAGTTCTGTAAAAGAAGAAGGGTAAGGAGGAACTTTAATTTAAAAAATAGAAAGATTAATAGAAAAGCAAATCAACAAAACTACATAAGAGTAAAAAGGTATACTGCATTATATCTCAAAATTTAATGTGTGAAAAGAGAAACTCTAAGAAATGAAAGCCAGGGGCCGGAGATATTTCAAATTACCCCTAGCTGTACTGTTTGAACTTTTTTTTTTTTTTTGAGACAGAGTCTTACTATGTTGCCCTCATTAGAGTGCCATAGCATCACAGCTCACAGCAACCTCAAACTCTTGGGTTTGAGTGATTCTCCTGCCTCAGCCTCCCAAGTAGCTGGGACTACAGAAACCCACACAATGCCCAGCTATTTTTTGCTGTTGTTGTAGTTGTCATTGTTGTTTAAAAGGCTCAGGCCAGGTTTGAATCCACCACCCCTGGTATACATGCACAGCACCCTAACCACTAAGCTACAGGTGCCAAGCCCTGTTTGAACTTTTTAAAATTTTTTTTTGGCTAGTATCACATGGATTATCTTTTCTATATAAGAAACACAGCAAATTGAAATTCATTATAATTTTTAATACATGAGAAAGTAACATTTCAAACTAGTTGAAATTACATTTTTGGAAAATAAATCCAAATGGATTTAAAATTTTAATAAGAAAAGTAAAACCATATAATTACTAGATGATAATATAATTGACTTTCAAAAAATAATCATCAAGTAGAGAAAACCTTTCTGATCATTCAAAGACAGATACCAATAAGAAAAATGCTAACATGGGCGGTGCCCGTAGCTCAGTGGGTAGGGCACTGGCCACACACACCAAAGCTGACGGGTTGGAACCCAGCTGGGCCAGCTTAACAACAATGACAACTGCAACAACAACAAAAATAGCCAGGCGTTGTGGTGGACGCCTATAGTCCACCACGCTACTTGAGAGGCTGAGGTAAGATAAACCCCAAGAGTTTGAGGTTGTTGTGAGCAGTGACACCACAGTACTCTCTAGCTACTTGTAGTCCCAGCTACTTGAGAGGCTGAGGCAAAACAATCTCTCAAACCCAAGAGTTCAAGGTTGTTGTGAGCTGTGATGCTAGTACACCACAGTACTGCTTTTTGAGACTCTGTCTCCAAAAAATAATCTCTTAAACCCAAGAGTTTGAGGTTGTTGTGAGCTGTGATGCTAGTACACCACAGTACTGCTTTTTGAGACTCTGTCTCCAAAAAAAAAAAAAAGAAAGAAAAAGGTTAACAGATATGATTACATTCAAATTTTTCTATATAGCAAAAATATCTTAAATTAAAAGACAGAATGAAAACACAGAAGAAACGTTTGTAACATATATAACAGAGACCATGTAAAAATGAATTTTTGCAGATTATTAAGACAATTAACAGCCCTATAAAATACAAATGAGCACCATCACAAAACATACTTAACTTCACAGGTTGTTACAGAACTATAAGATAAGACATGATATTTTTAGATTTTCAACTTGGCAGAGATTAAAAAACACCAGCCTAAGCAACACAATGAGACCTCATCTCTGCAAAAAATAAAAACAATTAGCCAGGTACAGCGGTGTGCGCCTATAGTCTCAGCTACCGCTGAGGGTGAAGTAGGAGGACAGCTTGAGGTCAGATGTTTGAGGTTGCAGTGAGCTATAATGATGCCCACTGAGACCCTATCTCAAAAGTAAGGAAGTAATAAGTTGAGAAATTACTTACTTATTTTTTTCAACCAATCAGATTCATGGTTGGTCTGAGTATAAACGGAGTGTAAACTGACAACCCTGTGAAGCACAATTTAACAAGGAATCTAAAAAATGTAAATGGCTATGTTGGTTAACCTAGCAATTTTACATCAAGGAATTTACCTTAAGGAAATAACCAGAAAAGTGTACAATGGTGTATATTATACAGTTTTCAAAGCATTGTTTTATAATTGCAAACAAACAAAAAAACCTGAATGCCAATCTGTGAAGGATTATAAAAATCAGAGTACATCTGGCCACAAACGGTGGCTCATGCTTTTAATCCTAGCACTCTGGGAAGCAGAGACAGGAGGATTGCTTGGGCTTAGGAGTTTAAGACCACCCTGAGCAGGAGTGAGAACCCATCTCTAGTAAAAACAGAAAAATCAGGCTTGGCACCTGTAGCTCAGCGGCTAGAGTGCCAGCCACATACACTGGCACTGGTAGGTTCAAATCCAGCCCAGGCCTGCCAAACAACAATGACAACTACAATAAAAAAATAGCCGGGCGTTGTGGTGGACACCTGTAATCCCAGCTACTCTCAAGAGAATCACATAAGTCCAAGAGTTTGAGGTTGCTGTGAGCTGTGATGCCACAGCAACCTACCCAGCATGACAGAAATCAGCTCCCCATACATCTCCAAAATTAGCTGGGCATGGTGACAAGCACTTGCAGACCCAGCTACTTAGAAGGCTGAGGCAGAAGAACTGCTTAAGTTTGCTGTAGCTGTGAGATAGGCTGAAGCTATGGCATTCTAGCCTGGGTGACATAGCAAGACTCTGTCTCAAAAAAAAAAAAAAAAAAAATCACGATAAATCAATAAGAAGGACTAAGGACTACCACACAACTATTAAAAATACAGCTCTGAAGGGTAATTGGTGGGACCATACCTACAGTGCATCTTACAAGGGTCAATGTGAAACTTACTAAAGGTAGAATATAAATGTCTTAACACAATAACTAAGAAAATGCCATGAAGGCTATGTTAACCAGTTTGATGAAAATATTTCAGGTTGTGTATAGGACAAGCACATTGTACCCCATGACTGCATTAATGTACACAGCAATGATTTAATAAAAAATAATAAATAATAAAAAATTTAAAAATACAGCTCTGGGCTTGGTGCCTGTGACTTAAGGAGCTAAGGCGCCAGCTGCATACACCTGAGCTGGCAGGTTCAAATCGAGCCTGGCCTGCCAAAACAATGATGGCTGCAACCAAAAAAAAAAAAAAAAATAGCCGGACATTGTAGTGAGCACCTATAGTCCCAGTTACTTGGGAGGCTGAGGCAGGAGAATCACTTGAGTCCAGGAGTTGGAGGTTGCTGTGAGCTGTGATGCCACAGCACTCTACCCAGGGCAACAGCTTGAGGCTCTATCTCAAAAAAAATAAAAATAAAAATAAACAAAAAATAAAAATACAGCTCTGGTGAGTGCAGTGGCTCACACCAGTAATCCTAGCACTTTGGGAGGCTAAAGTGGATAGATTATTTGACTTTCAGAGTTCAAGACCAGCCCGAGCAAGAGTGAGATCCCTATCTCTACTAAAAATAGAAAAGTTAGCCAGGCCATTATGGCAGGCACCTGTAGTACTAGCTACTTGGGATGCTGAGGCAAGAGGATGCCGTGAGCCAAGGAGTTGGAGGTTACTGTCATCTACAACAACCATAGGATTCTAGCTTGGGGCAACAGAATGAGACTGTGTCTCAAAAAACAAACACATACATATGTACATTAAAAATATGTAAAATAAAAATATAGCTCTAATTTTACCTGTAGAAAAGTATATAACATGTTGTTTACTTAAAAATCTATAACTTGGCTCAGTGCCTGTGGCTCAAGCGGCTAAGGCGCCAGGCATGTACACCTGAGTTGGCAGGCTCAAATCCAGCCCGGCCCGCCAAACAACAATGACAGCCGCAACCAAAAAGTAGCCGGGCATTGTGGCAGGTGCCTGTAGACCCAGCTACTTGGGAGGCTGAAGCAGGAGACTCGCTTGAGCCCAAGAGTTGGAGGTTGCTGTGAGCTGTGATGCCAAAGCACTCTATCCAGGGGGACAGCTTGAGGCTCTGTCTCAAAAAAAAAAAAATCTATAACTTTCTCTCTACAACTAAGGGCATAAGGAAACAGAATAAGAGGACTATACTTCTTATTGCCTGATGACTGAACCTTAAATAAAAAATGCTCCTGCTTTTATAAGCCTCATTGTAAAAAGTACTTAATTCTTAAGCCCACGGAGTGAGTTGGGGAACGCACTGATCATGTTCTAGAGATGGAATAGTTGTTCCTCCCATTAGTTATAATCTAAGTCAATCAGTGATGAGATGTGAGGAGAGACCATCCACAAACTCACATTGTTCGACTTCATCTGAATCTTCACTATTACCAAAAATTACTTCCTTTATTTCTTGTAAAAGTTATTGTCAAGCCAAGCTTCCAATGCCTTCCTTCAACTCTCTAAAATGATCATGTCCAGACATTTACTGTGATGGTTAAATTCATATGAATTGAGATTCTGTGACTTTTCTCCACTCTAACACAGCCCCTCTCTATCTTCATCTTTCTACTCTACTAGGATTTATACTCTTGACAAAGTATCATTACTCCCACCCCTCCTGGACTAGCCTTTCTCCTTTGAGCTTAGTATCCCATCCCACCTCCTCCAAAATCTTTCTTTCACCAGCTATACCAACTCTTATTTGCATTTCCAAATCCCTTCTCTTCTACAAACATCAGTACTTTAAGAAAACCTGTACTTCCCTGTTATCAATTAATATCATTTCTCCATCCCTTCTTTTGTATTCAAGACTCTTAAGAGAGGGCCACATATACATTCCCTCCAATAAACTTCAATCTAGCTTCCACTGTTCTTCTTTTACTGAAAATACTCACTCAAAAGCATCAACAAACTGGCCAAAATCATGGCTTTTTCTTCATCTCCATATTCTCCTGTTCTTCAACCCTCTTCCCGTGATCTTCTCTTTTACTTCTTCTACGAACACTACCATGCTGGTTTGCTTCCTGCCTTTCTCTTGCTCTTCTCTTCCTCCTGCCCTCTAAAATGCAAGCATTTCCCAAAGTTTCATCCTTAACCTTTTTCTTCCTCTTTTCTCACTTGATATTTTGCTGGCAAAGATCTAGGCTATTCCCCCAAATTCTCATTTGTTCATTGAGTACCTATTATATAGCAGGGGCTAGTATGTGCTATATAAAGTACAACAAGGAGACTTTTTCATTTTCTTTATTTCATGATTCGTGAAGACCATACTGTGTGGATTTAACCTCTTTCCTCAGCCCCACACAAATCCAAAAGCCTTTTCAGTGTCTCCATTAGGACATGCTTAATCTGTCAAGCTCATGACTTATTTCCTAAACTAGACCCTTTTCCTAATAACTATTTCTTTCACTGATTCTCCCCTCACCCCAGAATTTATTACTTCTGATTCTGCAAACAATAATTGTGACCCCTAAATGTATTATCCATTACAAACTTTCCATTCCCGTTGCCACCATCCCCAGTAACAGCTTTCATTCATTCCCAGCTTTTTTACTAAAAGAGCCAACTGGGGCAGTTACCATTTCTCAATATCTCTAATCTTCAGTTGTCCTTAATAAATGATATTGTAGCTGCTGAAAGGTAGAAACTCAATCAAGCTATCTGTAAAGTCTCTTTCAGCAATAAGAACCATGATTGTTTAATGTCAACTTTACTACACATATTTTAAAATCAAACCAACAAATCTGATTTTGAGAGCAGAGCTATCACCAGAGTACCACTGCCATGGGATGCAATAGCCCTTGCATCTCCCTAACACTGGGGCCTGCCTACATCCCACAACATTAGCCCAGAGTTCTGTAGTGTCACAATACCAGGTGGACCCAGCAATGCAACAATGACCCCAGCACCTGAGCCCACACAGTAGCACCTACACCTTGAGGAAGAGGAGGTCCAGAACAGTGAGGAACTGCCCCTAAGACAGAGGAACACAATACAACTGCTCCTAAGAGCCTGAGAGACACCTGCTGGGACCACAGCCTCTGTCTGAGACCCCAACCCCCCCAGAAGCAGGAAGGAAATATTCCAAACTCATCTTATAAGGCCAGATAACAAAAACAGAAAATACAGGCCAATATCCTGACAAACACAGACACGAAAATCCTCAACAAAGTGCTAGCAAGCCAAATTCAACAGCACATCAAAAGAAAACACTCCATGAACAAGTGAGATTTATTCCAAGGATGCCTCAACATATACAAACCAGTAAATATGATATATCACATCAAGAGAATGAAAGACAAAACCTATATAATCATGTTAGTAGATACAGAAAAATCATTTGATAGAATTCAACATTCCTTCAGGATAAAAACTGAACAAACTAAGTATAGAAGGAAATACCTCAACAAAATAGAAGCCATATATGACCCACAAATAATATCATACTGAATGGAGAAAAACTAAAAGCCTTTCCTCTAAGAACTAGAATAAGATGGTACACACACCTTTACCATTAATATTCAACATAATAGGCTTGGCACCTGTGGCTCAAGGCTAAGGTGCCAGCCACAATACACCTAAGGTGGCGGGTTCAAATCCAACCCGGGCCCACCAAACAACAATGAAGGCTGCAACCAAAAAAAATAGCCAGGCGTTGTGGCGGGCGTCTCTGGTCCCAGCTACTTGGGAGGCTGAGGCAGGAGACTCGCTTGAGCCCAGGAGTTGGAGGTTGCTGTGAGCTATGATGCCACAGCACTCTACCCAGGGGGCAGCTCTGTCTCAAAAAAAAAAAAAAAGAAAGAAAGAAATATTCAACATAACACTGGAAGTCCTAGCCAGAGCAATTAGGCAAGAGAAAGAAATAAAACGCATCCACATTGACAACAAAGAAGCCAAATTGTCCCTGTTTACAAATGATATGATCTTATTTATAGAAAAACCTAAAGAAAGCTCTTAGAACTGATAAATTCAGTAAATTTACAGAATACAAAATTCTGTAATCAGAATTACAGAATACTCATACAAAAATGAGTAGCATTTCTATACATAAATAATGAACTACCTAAAAAGATCAAGAAGCACCTCCTTCATGTTTGATGGAGCTGGAACATATTCTTCTTAGCAAAGTATCTCAGGAATGGAAGAAAAAGTATCCAATGTATTCAGCCCTACTATGAAACTAGTTTATAGCTTTCATATGAAAGCTATAGCCCAATTATAGCCCAAGAATATGGGGATGGGGGAGAGGAAGGGGAGGGGAGGGGAAGGAGGAGGATGGGTAGTGGGAGGGTGATTGGTGGGACCACACCTATGGTCCATCTTACAAGGGTACATGTGAATCTTTCTAAATGCAGAATATAAATGTCTTAATACAGTAACTAAGAAAATGCCATGAAGGCTATGTTAACCAGTTTGGTGAAAATATTTCAAATTGTATATAAAACCAGCACACTGTACCCCATGAATGCATTAATGTACACAGCTATGGTTTAACTAAAAAAATAAATAAAATAAAAAAATGAAGAAGCAATTCCATTTACTAAGTTAAGTACAACAAGGAGACAAAAGGTGGGAGGGGAACCTAAGAATATATTTAAAATTTAAAAAAGGAGGTAAAAGATACCTAAAATGAAAACTACAAAACCCTGATGAAAAAAGTTGCAGAAAACCCACCAAAAAAAAAAAAAAGGAAATGCATCCCAAGTTCACGGATTGGAAGAATTAATACTATTAAAGTAACCATACTAAAAATACGAAATAAAATAGTAAAGTGACAATACTATCCAAAACAATCTATGAATTTAATGCAATTTCTTTCAAAATACCATATTTTCTTCAAAAAGTTTAAAATTCTTATCAAATCACATAAAATCCCAAATGCCAAAGCAATACTGAGGAAAGAGAACAAAACTGGAGTGATCATACTACCTAACTTCAAAATATGCTGCAAAGCCATAGTAACCAAAGCAGCATGATACTGGTATAAAATTAGGTACCTAGAAAAATAGAAGGGAATAAATAACCTAAAAATAAATCCACATACTTACAGCCAACTGATTTTTGACAACAGTGCTGAGAACATACAATGGGAAATAACAGCTTCTTCAATAAATGATTCTGGGAAAGCAGATATGCAGAAAAATGAAACTAGACCACTATCTCTCACTATATACAAAAATCAGCTCAAAATTATTAAAGAATTAAACATAAGGCCTGAACTATAAAACTATTAACTACAATAAACATATATATATATGCGCGCACACACACACATATATATATTGAAAAAGCTGCAGGACACTGGTCTAGGCAAAGATTTTGTGGATCAGACTTCAAAGCACAGACAACAAAAGCAAAAATAAATAAATGAGATTGTATCAAACTAACATGTAACTAACATGTTCTTGCAGAGCAAAGAAAACAACAGTTTGATAGTTCATTGAATGGGAGATAATATTCGCAAAGCAATCATCCAACAAAAGACTAATATCCAAAATATATGAGGAATTCAAAATAACTCAACAGCAAAAAAAAAATTTTAAACCCACCCAATTAAAAATACACAAGGAATGTGAGTAGACTTTCTCAAAAGAATACATACAAATAGCTAAAAGGTATATTAAAAATGCTCAATATCACTAACAGCAGAGAAACACAAATCAAAACCACAATGCGCCATCATCTCATCCCACTAAGACTCTCAAAAAGAGTCTTAAAAAATAGCAAATGCTGATAACATAAAGGAAAGGGAACTCTAATATACTGTTAGTGAGAATGTAAATTAGTAAAGCCATTATGGAAAACAGTGTGAAAGTTCCTCAAAAAAACTAAAAATAGAACTACCACATGATACAGTAATCCCACTACTGGGTATTTATCCAAAAGAAAGAAAATCAGGGCAGCACCTGTAGCTCAGTGGTAGGGCACTGGCCACAAACACGGAGGCTGGCTGGTTCGAATTGGCCTGGGCCAGCTAAACAACAATGACAACTGCAAACAACAACAAAAAAAACAGCCAGATGTTGTGGTGGGCACCTGTAGTCCCAGCTACTTGGGAGGCTGAGGCAAGAGAATTGCTTAAGCCCAAGAGTTTGAAGTTGCTATGAGCTGTGACACCACAGCACTCTACCGAAGATGACATAATGAAACTCTGTCTCAAAAAAAAAGAAAGAGAGAAAGAAAGAAAATCAGTGCATTAAAGAAATATCTGTACTCCCATGTTTTCTGCCCCACTGTTCATAATAACCAAGATACAAAATCAAACTAAGTGTCCATTAACGGATGAGTGGATAAAGAAAATGTAGCATACACACCATAACAAAGACTGATATCTTGGCCAGGTGTGGTAGCTCACACTTGTAATCCTAGCACTCTGGGAGGCCAAGACAGGTGGATTGCTTATGCCTAAACAAGATCGAGACCCCATCTCCACTAAAAATAGAAAAATGAGCTGGACATCCAGATGAGTGCCTATAGTCTCAGATTCCTAGGAGGCTGAGACAAGAGGATAACTTAAGCCTAAGAGTTCAAGGTTGTTGTGAGTTGCGATGATGCCCCCACACTCTACCCAGGGGGACAGAGTGATATTCTATCTCAAACAATTAAAAAGAAGTATCTTGTCATCCACAGAAGCAAAGAAAAGGTGCCTAAAAGGCATTATGTTAAGTGAGTTATCACTTATCTCACTTAACAGGCACAGAAAGACAAACACTGCATGATTTCACTCATATGTGGGAGCTAAGAAAATTGAGCTCATAGAAAATATAGAGTATGGCTCAGCGCCTGTGGCTCAATCGGCTAAGGCGCCAGCCATATACACCTAAGGTGGCAGGTTCGAATCCCCAGCCCGGGCCCGCCAAACAACAATGATGGCTGGAACCAAAAAATAGCCGGGCGTTGTGGCGGGCACCTGTGGTCCCAGCTACTTGGGAGGCGGAGGCGGGAGACTCACTTGAGCCCAGGAGTTGGAGGTTGCTATGAGCTGTGATGCCATGGCATTCTACCCAGGGGGATAGCCTGAGGCTCCGTCTCAAAAAAAAAAAAAAAAAGAAAAAGTAGAATTGTGGTTATCAGAGGCTCAGAAGGGTGGTGGGAAGGGAGAATGGGGAGAGGCTGTTTAATAAATATAAAATTACAAGTAGACAGCAGAAATTAAGTTCTAATGTTATATAGCACTATAGGATGACTATAGTTAATAATAATTGGTTGTATGTTTTCAAGTATCTAGAAGAAAGCATTTTGAATGTTCCTAAGATAAAGAAATGATATGCTAAATGCCTGATTTGATTATTACTCATTGTATACATGTATTGAAATATCACTTTGTATCCCATAAATATGTACAACTACATGTCAACTGAACGTAAAAGAATAAGTGAAAAATCTTCCTAACCCTTTTTGATAGTGAATCAATATAAATTACTTATATTATTTATATTGATACTTATTTTATATTATACTTATTATTTGTATTTATATCAACATAAATCAGGCATCCTCAACCTACAGCCTGCAGGCCACATGCAGCCCACCGAGGACATTTATCTGGCCTGCCAGGTGTTTTGCCGCCACTGCCTGTCCTGCTTAAGCAGCCGACTCGTCCCGAGGCCCGCAGTCCGGCCCTCCGATGGTCTAAGGGACAGTAAACTGGCCCCCTGTTTAAAAAGTCTGAGGACCCCTGATCTAAATGGTAATAAAAATGGGATATTTTGTAGTATAATTGGATCCCAAGATAAGAATAGAAAACGGAGATTATAAGAACGGTATAAATTCTTAGGAAGACAAAAGAAAAAAATGAGAAGCAAAAGATCACCTAAGATTTTTAACTCTCTTCCTTATTTGCCTTTTATTTATACAGATATAGATCCAGAGTATAAGCAAATTAAATGTTAAAAATGTAGGCAGATAGGGCGGTACCTGTGGCTCAGTAGGGTGCCAGCCCCATATACCAGAGGTGGTGGGTTCAAACCAAGTCCCAGCCAAAAACTCCAAAAAAACCCCAAATATTTATGGGTGGCATCTATGGCTCACAGGAGTAGGGCACCAGCCCCATACACTGGAGGTGGCAGGTTCAAACCCAGCCCCAGCCAAAAACTGCAAAAAAAAAATGTAGGCAGGAATACTAGCCCAAAAAGAAAACCCTAAGAACTTGCCCTTTGGTAGTAACATCAGAAACACTCAATTTTTAGAACCAACACCAGTTACTTAGTTACCATTTCAGTATCACCTTGCTTACTTATCCTTTCTTAAAATAGTCTATAAAATTATTTAAATACTTTAATAAGTACTTTCTAACTTTATTAATATAATCCGATTACATCTATAGTAAAGAAAATTTAAAAATAAGCAACTGGATAAAATAAAAAAGTCCATTAAGTACAGTAATATATCAACAATGTATTATACCATACTATTATAATAAATCTCAGTCTTAATTGGAGAGAAAGGGAATGTTACAAGTTTTGTGCCCACTAGAGGCCCAAACATCTTAATCCCCCTGCATCAAACCCCTATGGAGATAAAACATGGAAGATTTCCTGTTCTCTCATGCTTATGACTTATGATTCTTAGGTCTTCAAAGGACGAGAATTTTTTTTTAATTCTGCCTGCTTAACATCCCATCACATCAAAAAAGACCAAAAGAATACTGAAGGAAGAAAACATTTTTTTAATGAAGATTAAGAATTGTAATATTGCTTTGTTTCTGCTATAGATAAGATGATTTGCTAACTTTGTGGTAACTTCATTTTTCTGGGGAAAAATTCATAACTTCTCAAGGTATCCTTAGACCATAT
Organism: Galagoides demidoff; assembly: GCA_963574575.1. Lineage (NCBI taxonomy): Eukaryota > Metazoa > Chordata > Mammalia > Primates > Galagidae > Galagoides > Galagoides demidoff. Next base: position 28,076 of record CAUYQV010053941.1, read on the forward strand.
GTGCATTCAGGGGGAACTTTTGTCTTTGCTACCACTCCTCAGGTGGGCACAGAATGGCCAGCTGAAATGTCCGGAAAATAGAGTCCCCTTCCTAAATAAACATCTCTCACTAATCTTTAAACTGGGCTTACGGGTGTTTCCACATCATCCCCAAGTGCCCACTGTGCCCCAGTCCTGTTCCTCTGGTCAGTAGCTCTCAGGAAACATAGTTATTAGATGGCTGTGCACATTTCTGAGTCACTACTTAAAATGCTCTGTCTAGGGGATTCTTGAGCAATCTGTGAAGCTGGGCCTCCCTTTGTTGTGGGGCTGTTTGGCTTAGAAAATACTGCAGTATAGAGAATCATGTTCTATTTCAAGAAATCAGCAAAGATCAATATTGTACAGATATAAGCAAAGATTTTATATGCTTATGTATATGTATATATATATAAAATTTCTATAGTTGTGCCTGGGACAGACTGGCCAAAGACCAAACACTCTAGGGTCCCCGAGAAGTTTGCCCTTATATCATTGTGTTTTTAGGGCCAGACACGATTATAAAGCTTTTCCCAAAGGTTTAGGGGGTGGAAATGGGGTGGGTAATGGATCACTGGAGTGGGGGGGGAACATTATGAGAGCTCAATAAATATAAAATCATGAAAAAAAAAAGAAATTCCAAGCTCATGAGCATTGTAACACTCATAAGGACGACAAATATTTTAAGGTAAGGCTATGAAAGGTTGTATTGCAGAAATAGAAAAATGAAAAGCAGGGCTCAGTGCCTGTGGCTCAAGTGGCTAAGGCGCCAGCCACATACACCTGAGCTGGCGGGTTCGAATCCAGCCCAGGCCCGCCAAACAACAATGACGGCTGCAACCAAAACATAGCCGGGCATTGTGGCAGGCACCTGTAGTCCCAGCTACTTGGGAGGCTGAGGCAAGAGAATCACTTGAGCCCAGGAGTTGGAGGTTGCTATCAGCTGTGATGCCACAGCACTCTACCCAGGGCGACAGCTTGAGGCTCTATCTCAAAATAGCAAAGACAACCCTTTCAAGTAGCAATAAGACCTAGAAATAAAGCCAATGAAGCAACTTATAAAGTACCTTATATACTTGGGCAAGGGGAAAGTCATTCAGTAATGTAGAAATTCTGAAAAATGCACTGTTGAAGTTGTAGGATGCTTAGAACCTGGTAACATTTCAAAGTACAAACAACTGCCTCTTTCAAGGAGAACCATAACTGATCAATCAGCAGCATGAATTAGGCTTCAACTTAACAGAACTTCATGCAAAACTTTAAAAGGAAAATGGAAATTATTCAATTACTTTGGATGAATCAACTGACACTACTGATTCCACACAGGTTTTATACTTCAGAAGATTTGCTTTGGTATGAAGAGTTACTTGTTTTGGGCACTCTTGCAAACAGGGAATAAACGTGTTCAATTTTCAAGATAAATGTAACACCGGACAGAATTTGGTAAATTTAGTGAGAGCATGTACAAACAGTACACCTTCCATGACAGGAAAACATAAAGAGTTTATTGTACAGATTTTAAAAAGGATTAACAAAACCAGATTCCAGAGGCTCCCTTTTCCCTTTTCCTTTTTTTCTTTGAGACTCTCTTGCATTGGGTACAGTGCTGTGGCATCATTGCTCACAGCAACCTCAAACTCTTGGGCTTAAGCAATCCTCTTGCCTCAGCCTCCAAACTAGCTTAGACTACCAGTGTGTACTATTAAGCCTGGCTGGTTTTTCTATTTTTAGTAGAGACAGGGGGATCTCACTCTTACTCTGGCTGATCTCGAACTCCTGAGCTCAATACATCCACCTCAGCCTCCCAGAGTGCTAGGATTACAGACATGAGCCACCATACCCAGCCTCTCATTTCCCCTTTTTTCCCCCATATACATAGGCCAGATGCTGTCATTTCTTTTCATCTTGCATCAGCATAAACCTCTGTGCTAAAGTTACTATTTTAAGTGACACTAAGCAACAAGTTATAAGTATTTTTAAGGCAATATGGCTCTGTCAGCTTTGTAGCATGTTACAGTTGAATGATGAGGTATTCAGGGTGCATTTGCTATACCATTCTAAAGTGCATTGGCTATCACGGGGGCATATGTTAGGCAAAATTTTATCTCTGCCAGAACAGATAGTTAAATTTTATGAAGAACAGAATCAGCAGTGTGAATTATTAAAAGAATATTTCTATAGGAATGCAGCATTTATGTGTGACATCATGCCAAATCAAAATGACGTGAACATTTCTTTGCAAGGTAAAGCTAAGTCTACATAAGATATGTGGCAAAAAAAAAAAAAAAGGAGTTGGTTCCGCGGTAGAGGTGACCTGACTCCCTGTGGCTCGTTTTGCAGGTGCTCCAATTGTCTGCGCAGTTCTCAATCATGTCTGAACCAATCAAAGTTCTTGTGACTGGAGCAGCTGGTCAAATTGCATATTCACTACTGTATAGTATTGGAAATGGATCTGTCTTTGGGAAAGACCAGCCTGTAATTCTCGTGCTGTTGGATATTAGCCCCATGATGGGTGTCCTGGATGGTGTCCTAATGGAACTGCAAGACTGTGCCCTTCCCCGCCTGAAGGATGCCACTGCAACAGATAAAGAAGAGGTTGCCTTCAAAGACCTGGATGTGGCCATTCTTGTGGGCTCCATGCCAAGAAGAGAAGGCATGCAGAGGAAAGATTTACTGAAAGGAAATGTGAAAATCTTCCAATCCCAGGGGGCAGCCTTGGCGAAATATGCCAAGAAGTCAGTTAAGGTGATTGTTGTAGGTAATCCGGCCAATACCAACTGCCTGACTGCCTCCAAGTCAGCTCCGTCCATCCCCAAGGAGAACTTCAGTTGCTTGACTCGTTTGGATCACAACCAAGCTAAATCTCAAATTGCTCTTAAACTTGGTGTGACTGCTGATGATGTAAAGAATGTCATTATCTGGGGAAATCATTCCTCAACTCAGTACCCAGATGTCAACCATGCCAAGGTGAAATTGCAAGGAAAGGAAATTGGTGTTTATGAAGCTCTA
>CAUYQV010053943.1:0-24725 GCA_963574575.1 Galagoides demidoff
ATGGAGACTTTACCTCTTACATGTTTACATGGATGGAGCTGGAACATATTCTTCTTAGCAAAGTATCTCAAGAATGCAAGAAAAAGTATCCAAGGTACTCAGTCTTACTATGAAATCAACTTATAGATTTCTTATGAAAGCTATAACCCAATTATAGCCCCAGGAGAAGGGGAAAGGGGAGAGGGTGGGGGGGGAGGGGGGAGGTTGGATGAAGGGAGAGTAATTGGTTGGACCGCACCTACAGTGCATCTTACAAGGGTACATGTGAGATGTAGAATATAAATGTCTTAACACAATAATTAAGAAAATGCTTTGAAGGCTATGTTGAGCACTTCAAATTGTATGTAAAACCAGCACATTGTACCCCATGATTGCATTAGTGTACACGGCTATGATTTAACAAATAAGTTAACTAATTTAAAAAAATCTTTGATCAGGAATTTCACACAAGTATGTCAAATGATCAGTAAACATGATAAGGGACAATAATAAGCTAAAAGTTGCTATAATTAAGTTTAGAAAAAACATCATGTGGCACAGAGAATAAAATACGACATACACCTGCATTTCAAAGCTCTCAGGGAGCTCTGTGACTATGGCACTTGGAACCACTGGAAACAGGCAGAAAAGTAGTAAGTTTCTGAGATTCTTGTGTTGCCTCAAGAATATCCTGAGTCTTATCTTAAAAAATCCCAGTGACAGCCTTGTCTTAAAAACAAAAACAAATAAAAAACCCTTAAACTAGGAGTCTGTGAAGGTGGTAGAGCCCTGTGTCATTTTCTAAGGCCACCATAGTGAAGTACCCCATAGTTAGTGGCTTAAACTACAGATACTTATTTTCTTATAATTCTGAAGCCTGAATTTTGAGATAAAGTATCAGCGGGATTGGTTTCTCCTGAGGTCTCTTTCCTTGGCTTGTTGATGTTCATTGCAATGGTCTAATTATTATCATTTACTCTAAATTCGTAAGCTGACATTAATCCTCAAAACAATAGCATAAGAGGTGGCACCCATCGGAGGGGATTAGAGCTTTACCCTCATAAATAGGATTAGCCGTCCTATACAAAAAAAGTTTTAGAGTACTTGCTTTACCTTCTGATATTTGAAGACACAGAATTCATTCCTTCTGCCATGTGAGGACCCAGAAAAGGTATCGTCTATGAGGACCATGCTCTGACCAAGTACCACATCTGCTGGTGTCTAGATCTTGGCCTTACCAGCCTCCAGAACTGTAAGAAATAAATTTCTGTTGTTTATAATTATCCAATCTAAGGTATTTTCTTACAGTGGCAGAAAGACACTAAGACAAAAAAGAAACATACTAAGACCACAATTGGTACCAAGTAGTACTCTACTGTAATAGAGTATATTTGGGGGTAAAAAAAGTATATATCAAATTTACTATGAATAGAAGACTGTTTGTTATCTTTTCCACTGTCTCCCTGTTTATTGAGAGCTCCTATTGTTAGTTTTACATATATGTCCTACCACTATAAATTGCTGTCTGTTGAAGGGTTGGTAGGTCACAGAGTCACATTAGGATGTTACAAGGAGAACAAGGATGCTAGCCTGGAGTTCCTGCACTTTGCAATGAGTATCTTGCCTTTGGGTGAGACTTAGAGATGAGTGGGGTTGGGGGGGAGCATGTGGATGGGGAAGACAGATAAATGAGGCTGGGAAAGGAGTATTATGACTTAGATCTCTATGTGTTCACCAAATCCCATTTTCTCTTGAATCTAACACACAGCTAGACTACATTTCTACTTTCCTGTTGTCATGTGATCTAGCCAATGAATTTCAGATGACAATCACATATGTCACTCTGGGGCCTGCTCTTTTGATCTTATACCATAAAACCCACCATTTTTTGTTAATTTTAAGAAGATAATTAATTTAGTTGTACATATAATTTTTCTCTAGAGTATGAAATAGGATCAGTGCTTCAGTGTAAAACTGGAGGCAAGTCATAGCTATGCCCAGGTACCTTTGGGAGCAACGTACTAGATGCATCGAAACTTTTACCTAGACTTTAAAAATATATTATCTTCATTTTTCATGGTTGTCTATCTATAATATAAAGGTGAAAGAATGGAGGAGTGGTAAGGGAAAGGAGGAATGATGGTTGCCCTAATGGCTAGAGTTATAAATGACAGAAAAAGAAAATACCTATATATAGTTAGACTGGTTTTCATCTCTGCCTTTTCTGACCATCATTCAGATAAACAGAAGAAACTTAGATGACAACAGGTCCTATTATTTACTATGTGATTTTTATAGAATGTCCTAAAACTCATAAATGATTCACTCAGCTTAGGTAACTCAACTGGCTTCAGAGTACAGCTTCAGTTTGGGTCTTATAAGGCTGAAGCATGTATTTTGTATTCAGTACTATGAATATCCTATTAAGTTTATGTTCAGAAAGTTAAAGTCTCTCCTCCTGAGTTAGAAATATGAAGAGAAACATTAGGTAGTGTACTAATAATCTGAATCAACAGTCTGTGGTATTTTACACCATATATCTACGTAGCATCAAATCACCCATTTTTGGTTCTTTTGTTTCTTTTGTTTTGTCTTTTTTTTTAAATTAAAGTTTCATATAAAAATATCCATTGTAACATCAACAATTATGGTTTTTGCATATTGCTTTTCTCACCGCCATCAGTATCCTGTTAATCAAACTTAGAAAATAGTAGAGCTAAAAGAGCTGCCTACAGTCATGTTGTGTTTTGTTTTTTTAACCTGTTTTGCACAGAAAATAATATTAACTTTACCTTAACTCAATGCAGTAATTTTGCAAAGGCATAATCAGTCCAAATGATGCATATAAATATGTCAATGAAAGGATCTTGGGCTCTTCTCTCAAAAATACTATGGTATGATTCATTCAAATCATGACAAGTTCAGAATCAGGGACTAATATAAAACCAGGTTACAGATGAAACAACCATAAACCAGGATCTGGGTATAAAAAGTGTCTGAAGCAAGGAGTTCAGTGTACAGGAAAGAGAACAGAAGGATCATTAGCACTAAGGTCTAAAGATGAGGAGGAGTGAAGATGAGATGAGATCAGGAAGAGTGGTTAGCAGGGGCATGTCAGGGGGCTTAAAATCATTGCATTTCCTAGATCTGTAGTTCCCGACATGGCCTGGTAGGAACCGAGTCATGGGATGTGAGCAGCAGGCAAGCGAAGCTTTGTCTGTCACTGTCTCCCACTGCTCCCAGATGGTACCATCTAGTTGCAGGAAAACAAGTTCAGAGCTTCCACTCATTCTGTATTCTGGTAAGCTGTATAATTATTTCAATATGAATTATGATGCAATAAAATGGAATTGCACAATAAATGTAATGAGCTCATATCATCTACAAACCATGCCTGCCGCACCCCCCTCCAGCCCATGGAAAAATCATCTTCTATAAAACTTGTTCCTAGTACCAAAAAGGTTGGAGACTGCTGTACTAGATGATGTTCATCCCCAAGACTGCTGATTAATCTCTAAGTGCTAAGAAACACATAGCTAATTAAAAGTTTCTGATAAATAAAAAGGAGAAACTAGGGTATACTTGAATCATTATTTTTTCATTTTTACATTTCCAAAGTTTTTAGAAATCAGTAGTTTCCATCTTATTAACAATGTTTATGTTCAATTTTTTCCCACATCTTCTGTTATTTCAACCCACCTTGAATAAATCCATAAATGAACAATATTTGTAAAGAGCATTCTACATGCATAAAACCACAGTAGGCATTATGAAGAATATAAAAGAGGATTAAAACAAACTTCCTACTGATAGAGCCCCACAGACTTCAGAAAATAAAAACTCAGCTATGTGATACTGATTGTGAAATGCAGTAGGAAATAGCACATTTCATTTGTTTGGGTAGAATACTTTTCTTACATGATTTGGAAATGGGACTCAGTGAGGATTCTGTGGACATAAAGTGAAGGCAAGCCAGGGAAAAATAGGCAAAAGCAGAATCCTAGTAAAAATGAAACATGTAACTTTTTTTCCCTGTATTATCCTAAGAAAGGATCTTTGTGAGATTCTGGATGGTTCAAATGCATGCATCTTAGGAAGAAAGGATCTTCCTTTCTAGAATATTCTTCAAAAAAGAGTTTTGGAGAGTAGAGAAGTTGGTAACCCATGACCACCTTCAGCCACTTAAACAGAATCAACTTTGGCGCAAATCCCATGAACAAATAACAAGCTTATTGTCTTCACTTTAAGTAAAGCATTAGAACAGTTCCTCAATGCTGAAGAGATAGGTAAGATGCAGCCCCTGGTTATTAGATAAGACATGTTTAAACAGAGCAAAGACATTCTTATATAATGACTCGAAAGTCAGGCAAAGGAACTTGTTTTTGATGCAAACACCTTCCTCTTCCTCTACCCTAAAATGAACAAAACCAAAAACAAGCTTTTTAATAAAAAGGCTAGATTTTTGTGTAGGGTGGTAGTAGTGGAGTGATGGTTGGCTCTGTTCTTCCCCTGAATGGATCTATTTCTTTCCCATCATTCACAAAGGAAGAACCTAAAGCCTCCGCATTTCATTTTAAACTCCCTTGTTGAGAAAATAAATCCATTAGAGCCTTCTATTTTAACTAGGTCAGACCAATCTGGTTCAACTTTTATGTAACCAAGCGGTGAGTTGTTTTTCAGATGCTGTGGAGTGACATCCCCACCCTCACTCCAGCCCCAGACATACCTGAGTAGAGGCAAATGAACCAAGCGTGCAACCACTGGAGGAAGCTAATCCGTCTGACTGAGTGGAGACCAAATTAGAAACTGGGCACCTGCATGCAGGATCCAGGATCCAATAAGATCCTGCCCTAGCATCACCTCTGGGCAGGATCCAATCAGATCACACCTCATTACCCGAGGCTTATAAAACCTGAGCCAGCCCACAGCGAGGGAGGACAGTTTTGATTGTTTTCACCTGTTTCCTTGTGCGATGACTACCAATAAAACTTTTCTTTCCTCAGAAGCCTGTGCCATGGTGTTGGCTTCTATGTGCGTCAGGCAGTAAGCCCAGTTATGATCTGCAAAAACCTCCTTCTTGGGTTAGAGGTATTCTACTAACCTAGGTCTCCAGCTGAACCACTCACTAATGATCATAACATTTCTTCAAACTACTACATTTATGCTGTTGAAATCCAAACCAAGCACTTTTATGTATACAAAGTAGTCCCACTAACATTCCTCCATTTCTCCCCTTCATCTGAAAGTCTGAAATGTTTCAGTTCCTTTTTAAATTTCCCTTTCTCTCTTTCAACAAATCTGGGATTTTCTACGTTAATGCCTTTTATATATCCCCTCTTTCTTTTAACTCCAACTGCCATTACCCCTGAGTGAGTTTATCACTTTAATCTTGGACTATTAGTGTCTTACCAGCAACGAGTGATTAATTAATTTTAAACACTTGGAATAATGATCAAGTTCATCTCTTTGTAACAAGCTCCTTTCAATTAAATCTATCCTGAACTGTGCTGCTGGTTGTTTTTTTTTGTCACCATCATCTTGTTCTATATTTATTCTGCATGCTTCTTTCCATGATCTTACCCCTCAGAGCACTTCAGCAGAGCTTTTCAACTTGTTTTAATGAAGCACGTGTGTGTTTAAATAAATCTTGGACATTAAGTCCCTATATGCAAATAAATGAAAACAGTGTCTCTGAATAAAGTAGGAGCTAGGGATGGAGTAGCATTGATAGGATACACCTGCCAATACCCGGCTCTCCTTTCTCTCTCTTCTTCCACTAGAGTAGGCTGGTGGGTTGTAAGAGAATGTGCTGTATAAATAACTGTGCAGCCAAATTTGAAACAATTTTATAGCTCTAGTAAAATCAAGTCCACCTCTTCTTACCTCTCCATTCCACCAGGTACTTACAAAACTAAAACCTTTTTCCCAAGTTCATCTTTCCTTTCATCATATCCCTTACTCTTTAACTTATCCTTTCTCCAAAGTTTAAAACTCTGCTTTACAAAATTGGCTGTGGCAATAGAAGCCCGAAAGTCCCCCTTTTTCTGTCAAACTTGTATATGCCCAAGTGTAATTAATTCAGGGTACGTGCTGCCTTTCATTTATATATGTGAAGAAGATACTATGTAGATGGACAGATAAATAGACCTTCTCTCTGTATTTAATTCCCCACTGTTTTTAATGCTGACACTGCATTTCTTAGCTGCTAACAAACCTAATATTCAAAAGGAGATAGGTACAGAAAATGTCAGTTATGGCTGTGGTGTTTTAATAATGATTAGGCTAGCAGTAGTGGACACATTTGTTGAATTGAAAAATTCAAGTAAGAAAGAATGCCAAGGTACAATATTCATCCATATAAAAAAATACTATGATGGTATCTATGCTACATGATCAGCTAATCAAAAAGTATGCAAGTGAAGAAATTATATGCAGTTGAAAGTAAATGGAAAGCATGAAATAATTGCCAGACAAACTACATTTTAAAAGGTGCCTTTTTATATTTCTCAAATTGTGTACATATTAATTAATAAGTAGTGCTGGAAAGGGTTCTATGAAACAAGTAATCTTACATACTACTGCTAAGAGCAAAAAGTTATTGGTAAGACTCTTCCCAAAATGCACTTAGTGCCTTAGCAATATTATTATTTCTAAAACTTGCTATTCTGTTGTTAAAAGTCCATGCAATGAAATGACCAGAGATACAGACATACATTTAAATACAAAGATGATAGGGTAGCATTATTTATATAAGTGACAAAATGATTTAAATATCTAACAGTAGGTATCCTAAATGGCAAATTACAGTACATCTAGTTAATAAAATATCATGAGTATAATAAATATTTACTAGAGAATTTTAATAACTTGGGAACAAGTTCATTGATACAATGTAAGTGACAGCGCAGGATTATTCATATTTGTTCAGCATGTTTATACCATGTGTAATAAATAAAAAAAATAGGAAGGAAATAAATGAAGATGTTAATGGTGAGTGGTTCCAGGCAATAGGATCCTGTTTCTTTATATTTTCTATACTTTTCAGCCCGTCCTCCAAGGACTGTTTGCATAGTCCCCAAAGTTAATCCGGTCCCATTACGTCCCCAAGGTGGATTTGAATTGTAGTTCTGCGTTTTGTATTTCATCACAATCTCTGCCTTTCTTACCCACGTCACCTTGCATCTGTTTTTGGGGTTCCCTTGTTTCATTAAACAAAATTATTTTTTGGTATTCATCAAGGATGCCAAAAGATTTCTATATATTTTTTTGCTCATCTAAAGTAAATTATGTTAAATTTTTGCTATTCTACCAGGCTGTTGCTATGATATTGTATATTCCTTATCCTGAAGTAGTGTCCTGTCAGGGATCTCACCACATTTTCATTGTTTCTAAGGCATCCGGAACTTGGAGTCAGGATGTGTAGCTGTTGTTATTTAAATTTTTGTTAATTCCTCTTACTAGATCAACACCTACAAGGCTAGTAAATGCACTCTGATTTTGTTCCAGTTTCTAACAGCTGGAAAACAGTGGCCTCCTATTGGTACATTGGATTAAAAAGGGCTAAATTTGTCTGGAAGTAAAAAAATCATGTTAAAAGCTATAATCTCTAATGGGCATTGCCTATGAAAAGTTTTTCAATCTCCACTGCTGCCTGCATTTCTTTAGTATGCATGATACAGCAAACCACTCCACGTATTTTCTCCTATGCCTCCTCTTTTATTTATTCACATTGCACTTTCAGAACAGATGTCAAATAAAGATTATTAATGGAATTGTAGAGTTTGTGGTAGAGAGAAGAGTGAGTGATAGTAATGTATGAATCTCAAAAATCTGTTCTTACAAAATAAAGGACTTTATATCTATTTTTTTTCATTAATTTATTTTTTTGAGACAGTCTCACTCAGTTGTCCAGGCTAGAGTGTCCCAGCATCAGCTTAGCTCACAGCAACCTCAAACTCCTGGGTTTAAATGATTCTCCTGCCTCATCTTCCCAACTAGCTGGTACTATGGGACTCAACAAGGCACCTGGGTAATTTTTTATGTTTTCTTCCCCCGGATTAATATGAGGACACAAATGCTTAGGTTATATTGTTTTCATTTCTAAGGTAAAGTTCAAGTTATAGTTGAGTCCTTCACCCAGAGGGTGTGCTGAACACCCTCACATTGTGTACATTAGGGAGAGTTTACCAATCCCCACCCCCTTCCCCTCTCCCCTTGCTAGACTATACTTGTGTTTTTCTTTCATATGGGTGTGTAGTTGTTTGTATATTGGGTTCATATTAGTATTGTGTACATTGTGTGCTTGTTTTTTTCATTCCTGTGATACTTCACTAAGAATGAGTTTCAACTCCATCCGGGTAAACATAAAAGATGTAAATAGTTTCTCTTCGTAGGTGTCATAAAATTTTCATTGTTTCTATGGAACAATGGACTCATAGGAGGCATAGCTATTCTTGATTAAACTAACAAAGTTTAACTCTTTTAAATAAGCTATTCTTATTTAAATTTTGTTAATTCTTAAAGAAAGGCTGAACAGTACTCCATGGTATACACACACCACAGTCTGTTAATTCATTCAAAGGATGATGACATATCTATTTTTTTTTTAATCCATTAGGAAAGCAAGCAGAGGAGATGACTTGTGGAAAGAAGTATTCTCATATCCATGTTCAGGCACCAAATTTGTCCTTTGTAAGGACTCAACTACCAGACATCAGTACAGCTCAAGTTTCCTAGCGTGCTATTATTTGGCATGTCATTGTTAGTATAGTGTAGTGTGGTTTAGTTCTGTGCAGATTTGGATACAAGTAGCTTGCAAATCTTAGTTTTGAAAATTTTCCAAGTATGCTTATTTAATACCTGTACTTCTTTTTAAAAAGCATGAGTTGCTTATTTGTTTATATTATTTTTAATATTTTTAACTTGGAATTTTTTATTTTTATTACAAAGCATTCAGTTAAAATGGACATGTTTTTAGTAATGAAACAAAAATTAGAAGACAATGCTAGTGCATCAAATACTGCTTCATCCAGTATATGGACAACTAAATTAAAAACTATTAGTCATCAATATAATGAAGGTGATTTTTCATTCGGTTTCATATGTAATAAAGGAAATCCACCATGTCCCACACGCATAATTTGTGGCACAATATTGGCAAATGAAGCTACAGTTTCTAACAAATTAAGGAGATGTTTACAATCCAGACATTCCCACTTATCTGAAAAGCCAGTGGAATATTTCAAAAGACTTACACTCAGTAATTCTAAACAAGTAAGAATACAGACCAAATATGCCATTATGTCATATAAAGCACCAGGGTGAGTTATTCTGAGTAGTTACAGAAATCATAGTTTAGACAATGAAATCTCGTACAATTGTGGAATCTATTATTTGACCGACCTACCATGCAATTCTAAAAACAAAGGTTTTTTCTGGAAAACAAAAAAAACAAAAGGAAATTTTATAAATTCCGCTTTCAGATAATGCAATTTCTCTATGTGTTAAGGATTTATCTAAAAAAGCAGGATTTCAAGTAATATCTCACCTCAGAGAAGTAAACATGTTTGCAATTCAGTTGGATGAATCTACTAGTATCAGTGGTAAACCCCAACTTTTAGCATTCAGTTGATTTGTCTATCATGAAGAAATCATAGAGCAGTTTTTATTTTCTTGACTACTCCAAACAACAACAAAGTGTCAAGATATTTTCAATTTGTCTAATAATTACTTTAATTCTAATAACTTGTCTTGGGATTCCCTGCATAAGTATTTGTATGGAGGTATCCCCATCTATGTCCAGAAGTGTAAAAGGATTTGTTACAATTCCAGAAAAAAGAATCCAAAAATTAATCTTACACAGAAGTGCTACTGTCAAAATCATTAGAGCTTGAATTACAAATGGCCCTAGACAACAGAATTAAAATTATTAATCACATAAAGAGCAGGTGATTGGCAGAATTATGCTCCTCAATGGATGCTTCTCATAATGCAGTTCCTTTACATACAGAAGCGAGATCTTTATCCTGAGGAAGAGTTCTATCAAGATTTTATGAATGAAGAGAAGTAGTATCAATCTTTTAAAAAATGGAACATTCTGAACGAGGGGATTTACTTTGTGATGAGGTTTGGAGTGATAAAGTTGCACTTCTTGCAGATTTCTTTCAATGTTTGAATATTTTTAATAAAAGTATGCAGGAAAATCATGAAAACATTCTCCCATCTACAGGTAAAGTTCTTGCTTTCAGAAAAAGATTACTGCTCTGATAACTGCTCTGGAAGGAAAGTATTAAAAGAGAAAATACAGTAGAAATGTTTGAAGTAGTGAAAATTGTAGATTAGATAAAAATCTTCTCACACACATTTTATAAACTTTAGACTTATTGTACACAAGTTTTGAAAAATATTTTCCTGTACCTACATTTGAAATAACATCTCTGTATTGGGGGAGACAGCCTTTTGTTTTAAATACATGTATAGGGGGCAACTTTCAATGTTCCAGAAGAGGAAGAGTTAACAGAAATAAGAAATGACAGGATCAACAACAGATTTTACAGCCTGATGGTTATCTCTCAAGGGTGAATTCCCCAAAATTACCAAAAAGGTAATAGAAATACTTCCTCCATTGTTAAGTTCATATTTGAGTGAAGTGAGATTTTCTGCAATGATTAATACTAAAATCTAAGTGGCTCATGGCTGAACTTCTTGGAAGAAGATTTCGGAGTATGCCAATCCCAAAATCGACCTTGCAAAGAAGATATTCTTTAAAAAGTCAAGCTCAGATATCTTGTTACTTATTAAATTATAGTAAACAAAAATAATTACAAATAAGTTTTTAAGAATTTTAATTAACTTTTTATTACAAATTATAATATATTGCTCTGTTTTATGTTTTGACCATGATGATGCATTTTGTTCATGTTAATTAAAAAATCAAAAAGATATATTCTTTTTCTTATTCTGTTTTTGATTAATATAATTTAAGTGTACCAAGGAAGTTGAGCTATAAGTTCAAGTGTGCCATGAAATAAAGAGGTTGAAATACAGTGCTGTGGTGTTATTGCTAGAGAACAGATTTTCCTCCATTCATCTTTGAGAATTCCAGCAATCTCAAAATAATATCAAGAGTACGTGTAATTAAAACTCAAGTAAAGACCATGTTAGCCATTGCAGGGCTCTTGTACATAAATTTGGGCATGGACAACAATACAGCATAAAGAAGAAAGATTAAATCATACAAACATATAGGATATTAAATTTTTAAAAATCCATAATGGCAGGAATTTTAACATGGGGTTCCAAGAGCTACAACCTGATCCAGTGTTCTTTCATAGTGTTTCCATGGTTATGTGGGGTGTAGCAATTAAACTGATGAAAGGAAATGATAGTTTAATATAGAATCTATTAATCTGAGGACAGTTATATAAACTCAATATATTTTATCTTGAGGCACTTTTGTTCATCACCCCTGAACATATTATAATGCATATATCATAATTTGCATCTAATGTCCTCTTATTATAAATCATTAATAACTTACTTGTTCAAGAACTTAACATCTAGAAATACCTAATTTTCTAAAATAGCTTCTTAGCATTGAATTCCAAGCACCTTCAAGAGCCACTTGATTGAATGATTCACTTATAACTATTAGTGATGGGTAATAATATTAGTACTATGTAGTACAGACATGAAGTAAATAAATTAATATATTTACATCTGTTAATCCCATGCTAATGCTAATCTCATGCTTAGTTCTATGATAGGCAGTTGTGTGTGTGCATATATATATATATGGGTGTGTGTGTATTTCTTAAGCTAAAAATGGCCTTCTTTTGCCATTTTGTCACAGGATATATTAGTGATAAGTTAACATGAGAATTTTAATGAAAAAGATAATGTTGGGGTAAAGAAAATTTTTTTCTGAGGTCTTTATATTTCATAAGGTAGTTAGCAACCCACTGCACATAGATATTTAGTCACCATAGACCATTATATTACCATTAACATGAATGAACCATACTAAAAAATGTTCACTAAAATCCCAGTATCTGCCAGAGACTGCATCAGGAACACTGTCTACCACACAGACCTTTAGGAATTCACAATGTTTGATTGATATATTATTTCATTCTATTATGCAGATAAGGATATCTTGTCCTGGTAAAGCCCTCCTTTTGCAGAAAACACATTTTTTAATGCTTGCTCTCTGTTGTACCACTATGGTCCTAAAAGAAATGCTTCTATTAAAATGCAAAGTGTCTCCTTCCAACGTAATGATAACATCAGCAAATTTCAGAAGCATTGGGGCAGCTAAAGCTAGAGAATTGATTAACTCTTTTCAGAAAGTGGTTCTAATTCAATGATTAGATGTGGAACGTGTGTTAAATTTCAGCTCCGGTAATTCATTACTTTCTTCAGGAGCTCTACCTATCTCATTTAAAGTTCCTAGAACTTAAAACCATGCAGCTGAATACTTCTAAAAGTGAAGGCTATTTTCTAAATTCAAAGCTTAGTAAACAAAGCAGGCAGACCTGTGGTCTTTCTTCATTAATTTATTGTCATTTGGAGGGGCCAGTCTCACTGCCACTCATTTACCATTAAAAACCTTGACCCATGTTAAATTGTGACTTGAAAATAGAGAAGGATTACAGCAGGCTGCCTGGGTGAAGAAGTCTGGAGAAAAGACTTTCAAGGTTCTGCACTAAAATTGTCTTGGTGTCAATAGTCACTATGAGGTAAGAAAACAAACCCATTTCTATTTCTAGTGTGTTTCTTTCCCTCTACTGTGATGGGATCCCACAAAAAAGGAAAATGATAATGTTCCCACATTAAGATGTTTTAATACCAATTTTCTGGTTTTTAAGTAAGGCGGGCAGCACTTCTGGTTTTGTTGTCAGTAACACATCATAACAACAAAGTGTTGAAAGACATCTTTCCTACGTACCTATGCTCAGCCCTTTATTTTTTTATTCATTTAACTTTACATTTATTCTCTTTAGTGCGTATCGTCATCCTCATTTACAGAGGAGAAAACTGAAATTCAGTGAGTCTAGTAACAGCAGGAGAAAGAACAGATAACTCCCAATTAAGTCTGAGCGACTCTACAGCACATAAATATCAACAACTTACTACAAATACCTTCTCTCCATGGCTCTGTGTCACAGCTCCCAGGTGAACTCTGAGAAAAAAATAAGGAATCTGAACGGGAAATCTAAATGGATGAAAAACCCCAAAGTAAACATGTGCGGTAAAGTTAAGTAGTTCCGGCCGTTCTGATTAGGAGTTCCTATAAAGTGGCCGGAACCCTGGTCGTGTATTCAAATTTTTGCCTATTTCTCCGTTGCTATTGCTTCTTCTCAGTTTTCCTATTACTTTGGGCTTTCCTTTGAATTCATGCGTCTGTTTATATCAGGTACCTCTCACCTAACTCCTGAAGGCCATCCTTATCGTCCTTGACTTCTAGGGCCGAGATGAGCAACCCACTCAGGTGCCAACTCCTAACACAGCACCTGCTATTTTCTTTTCATATATCGATTGATTTATAGGGTTGATTAATGTATATGGTTTAAACAAACAAAAACAATGCCCATGAGTACAGTGACTGAGGGGAGATAGAATTGTGGGGACTTGCTCCGATACTTTACAGATAGCTGCTATTTCTGGGTTTATTTATTTCCTAGATATCAAAAAAAGAGAATGAAGTGGAGGGGAAGCAGCTTCCTCTTTGTAGATATGATCCAGAAATGAACTTATCACTTTTGCTTACATGCCCAAAACTGATAGCAAGGGATTCTGGGGAATGCAGTCTCCAAACACTAAAATGTGCTGATAGGTGAATCACACCTAGAGAGAAGATATCTATCTCTCTCAATATACTTTAGTTGCAGGTAAGAGATGCATTTTGCCTATTTTTTGTCTAATATTCAGAGGACCAACCAGCTATGCATGCCTCTTACCCAGCTTCTTTAGCCCACATGTCTCCAAAGCAAAGAAACCCTATTTAAAAGACCTAGAATAACAACCCCAACAATAGTGTTGGAAGACAATGTAACAATCAGAATCAGACAAAATGTCAGACCAGAAAATATAAACACAGGACCACATGGACTGGTACATATCAAAACAATCTGGATGTTAAGGGTGTCTAGGCTGATCAGTGACCTGACTCACAGGGTTATCTGTAGGGGTACTGGTTTTTCTGGTCTCATTTTTTCTTATAAAAGTTTATATTAGGCATACACAGTACTTCAGGCATGCAGTGAAATTGTAATGCAGCAGAGAACAAATCTGACTGATCAGAAAATAGTGCTAATGCACAAAAATATAATTTCCATCCTTAATTGGAATAAATTGCTATCTTCAGGGGCTTTGCCACAAAAACTAAAAGTTAAAGTTTAGTTCTAAATTTCAATGTTCTGCCGCCATGTTATGATGCAATTTAAAGATTGGTTCATCTTTTTTGTTTTCTGGTACGACACTGAATACAGAACTTGTCTGATTGTTTTCCTTTCCGTAGGCATTTTAGCCCCCAATTTCAAGTTCCCTGATACCTCCAAACAAATCTCTCTTTATCTCTCTCTATATTAATATACATATTAATGTCAGGCCATTTCTATTTCAACCCAAAATTGATTCAGTTTCACCTTTCAGTCTCTTAAACTAAGCATCCTGATCAGTAAAACAAGCATGGTGCTCTTTTAATTTTCCCTTATCATTTGGTCGTAAGAAAATTAGCATGTGACCATAAAGCTGAGGCAGAGATGTTGATTCAATGGTGTCTATGACATGGAGTCTGAGTAACTTGCTTGTATAACTAATTTATGGTTTCTGGTTCTGCTCATGCTCAATTTCAAGTATGCAACTTCCATCGTACAATAAATTTCTGCTGACAATTTGATTTCATGACTTGGTAGGTCATCAAACCAAGGATATTTGAGTACGTCTAGCCACATGAGAACTTGGTATCAGTCACTCTGTCTCCACAAAGGCACATTAGCTGTTATTTGGGCCAGGGCTATTTCTTCTCTACCTATCAGCAGTTTCTTCATCTCTAGCAGTCCTGGCTCAAAAATCTCATCTTAACACGTTCTTTCTCAGACCACACCTAGCACTGACTCATATAGAACACAGTGCTCTGAGCTGGAGATTATCATGATGAAAGTTAATATAGGAGTTTTCTTAGGATTAATACAGTGTGGATGGGAAGGAAACCAGATGGGACAGAGGGATAATTTGAATCATGAAAATACCAAAAGAAGACTTCAGAATACCCTGCATAGAATTCTGAAGCCAGAATGGTCCTTCAGAATTGTCTTGAGTTAGCACAAGGAGTCCAGTCCTTTATACAATGTATTGACTGGTCATTGTATGGAGGCTACCCTGGTTAGATTGTGTGATTTTGAGAGAGAAGATATCTATCTCTCTCAATAAACCATAAGGGGCCTCATGGTCTGGACGACCCTCAGGAGGGGCCTTAGGGCCTGGAAGGGATCAAGGGCATGAGGGAGTCCAAGCCCATGATGGATTTTAGGGCAAAAATTAACCTATCAAGGCAGCACCTGTGGCTCAAAGGGGTAGGGCATTGGCCCCATATACTGGAGGTGGTAGGTTCAAACCCAGCACTTGGACAAAAAAAAATTAAAAAATTAACCTATTAATAATACATTTTATGTCAGACTACATGAAGTTGAAGGTTAAATTAATAAAGTGCTCTATATTGGTCTATACTGGTAAACAGAGAGGAAAAAAATGAAAGGTCATCTCACAAACAAAAAACAAAAAACATGGGACAGAAATTTCAACCTAAGTTTGTTTGTTCCTAATTTTTCTTAACTCTAAATCCTATGCTTCCTACCCCAACAAGGTTTTATTTACCATTTTCTATAGTATTAATGAAAAGTCAAAATTTCCAAAGGTAGCCATGTTACACACAATTGTAATCATTATTTAAATACAATTTTTATTTCTCTATTTCCACTTAAAAACATTGCATAAACCTTTAAAGTATATTTTTCATCAATATCATTTTTGCTAAAAAAAAAAAAGTCTTTGTTTTCCTCTGTGATACATTTTGAAAATTGAAATTGTAAAACAGTTCTATCATGTTTGCAAATGACTTCAGGCAGGTAATTCTGTGAATTATGTTTAAACAACTGCTAAACTGATTATAGCTGCCTCTATGGACATAATCAAAACAAATCAATCACTTCCTAGTCAATCAGCTTCTATTTGCTTTCACCATGATTATAGAGCAATGAACAATTGATTAGACTGCTATGTGATCTCTTCGATTTGGTTATTGGATTGACAAAAATAACACGGATAACCCAGAATGTCTGTGTTCCTATACCAATCTTTTACTGTGAGCAATACAAGGAAGTGATACAGTAGGGGGGATTAACTGTTCTTTTCTTACCTGTGACCCAAGAGAATAAACCATTCCCAGCCACTTCTTAATCACAATCAGGCTCAAGGCTGAGCAGAAGAGACAGAGCTTTATTTCTCAAGGTCAGACGAGGTCATACCTAGTTTGAGCCATTTCTGTGTCTCTGAGTTTTCAATAACATCTAGTTTAAAGTGTTTTCCTGAATAAGAGTTTGCTTTTCTTGATTACCAACACACTGATCCTGAATTGTCTTTTATAACCATTTTGAATGCCATTATTTACATGTGGTCCATTGGCCAGGGGATTTCACATTTTAATACAGGACCTATGTGCTAACTTTCATCCTTATTTTACTTTATTTATGATGAGACGCCAAAAAAATATTTGCAAAGTACTACATACAGACTGAGGTATTTTTACATTATAAACTTCTGTAAAGGGCCGATAATTTTGGTTTTGTGGAGCATCATTTCTTTTACAACTACCTAATTACGCGATTCTATAAGAAAGAAAAAATAAATAATGCATAAATAAGTGGGCATGGCTGTGCCCCGAAGAAAATTCATTCAGCAATATAAACAGCAGTCCAGATTTGGTCTGTGGACCATAGTTCACCTGTGCATCATTGTTTTCCAATCTTGACTTTTAGAATATGAGAGAATTAGACTAGATTAAAAATGAGTCTTTTAATTGAGTGTTTGGTTGTTTGAAACCAAAATTTTGGTATTTGAAAATACTCAACAAATGGATTGAACATCCTTAGCTTAAATCTGACCATTTAACATTGTGTAAGTGGAGCCATCTACCCACTCTGTAACAGACTATGGATGAAGGATGCAAGGAAACCAAATAGTTTGACCTTCTGTGTGTCCTTAAAAAATTCAGTGGTAAATTCCACTGAACAAAAATGTAAGCACTATACTTTATTTTAGACCCAAAGGCCTAGTTATGCAGGTACATACTTTTAGTATAATTCTGTATGTCACATCATTATAGACATATTCTTGGCATATCTAAAATTAAGCTGATAAAAACACAAGTTCCTGTATTCTAACCTCTCCCTCAGGCAGATAGCTCATTTGTTTCCCTCATTTGTGGACATGATTTTTTCTGGGAAATACAAATTTGCTTAGTGTAGCTAAAAGTTAATTTTTGACCATGAAAACTCATTTCCTTTAATCACCTGCTAGTTTGTGTATGTGTGTTTTCCCCTGGATTCGGTGTATGCTGCATAATTCAAGAATCTTGTTATATCTCCCTAAAAATGTCACATGCTGTTCTATCATTTCTCCTCTTGAAAAGTGTAGAGAATGCTTTCTCAGATGTCTTATTATATTTAATTTTGTACTTTGGGCACATCAAATTCTAAGCTAACGTTTTAGGCTGTTTCACACACAGGTAATTCAATTTCTGCCTTTAGTATGTCATTTCTCTCACCTGCTAAGTGTATCTCATAATGTTATATGACTTTTCTCTACATCTCTGGAATCATCTGTAGTTTATGTGGAGCATGAAATGTATCCATTTCTGACTAGTTCACTTTTGAAATGTAAAATTTGCAGCTAGACAGCAAAATTGGAAACAAAATTTTATTTGTCACTTAATAGTGCAATCCATCTCATCCTTATGTTTTACATATTGTTCTTTTTCCTTCTTATAATAGATTATGTGTGTATATTAAAATCTTTATTACCTTTCTTATATTGTATTTCCTCCACATCATAATTATGTAATATTGGGTATGACACTTAGTGTAATTGGTGATAATGACTGATATCATCCTCAAGTTTGTGTTTGTATATTATATACAGATCTCTTAGGATTTTAATTGGAATTTCAGAAGTTATTTACATGCAGTCCATCATTCTTGAAGTATCTCAGAGAATATTTTTTATATATACACCAATGTAACATAACTCCATGTGAGTTTGATAGAGGTAGTAAGAAGTAAGCCATAATCTAATCCTGAGGAGGATCAAGTATCTGTATAATATTGGCTAGGTGCCTGTAGCTCAGCAGATAAGGCGCTGGCCACATGCACCTGGACTGGTGGGTTCAAACCTGGCCCGGTTCTACCAAACAACAATGACAACTACAACAAAAAAACAAGCTGGGCGTTGTGGCAGGCACCTGTAGTGCCAGCTACTTGGGAGGCTGAGGCAAGAGAAATGCTTAAGCCCAAGAGTTTGAGGTTGCTGTTCGCTGTGATGCAACAGCACTCTACCAAGGGCAACGTAGTGAAACTCTGTCTCCAACAAGATAAATAAACAAATAAATAAATAAAATATTTAGATAGTATCAGTGGATCAATCATAAAAATAATCCATTAAATAAACAGGCCTACAAAACGACATTACCTTTGTTCACTAAGCCTAAAAACTTAATATGACATAGAAGTCAACTACAGAAAATAACTTTATTTTTTAAATTTGTTTAGGAGAACTTAGATGGACATTCACTGAAGCACACTAAGAGTCTGGGATAGGACATTTTTCATAGCCCTCAATGAAAGAAAGCCATGACAGCTGCTAAAATAATCCATCTTTGTCATTTTCACAATGTATAACAGACAACAAACACCAAGTCAGACCTACCTATTGGCTATAGAAATTTTGGTGCTGTTTTCTGGTTGAAAGAATTGTAAGTAGCAGAGAAAGAGTGGCCTTGAAACAGAAGCCCAGCATTTTGAAGGCGTTGACGATATTACGATAGGGATATGTGAGTGTCTAGAATAAAACAATGGCTAGAATAGATAGTTATTTAACTTTATCTGTTCATAAAACCTTCTCTATTTTCTGCAAACTACTCAGGAAGTGCTATTAATGTCTGATAATTACAAATGCTGCTTGTTTGTTCAAAGGAGTAGTTACGTAGCTCGTGTTCAACAAATTGTTGTATCTTTCTTTATGTCAATGGTGGTTGGTTGAAGATCTTGCTCTCTCTTTCTCTCACAAGGATACATGTGTCTATATTTAGAGACAGATGTATGATCCAGAGTAAGTTACTCCTCTCAAGATTCCTAACTTAGTCACATTTGAGGAAAAATTCTTTCAAAATAAGGTAACATTCAGAGGTTGCAAGGATCAGAACATGAACATATATTTTTAGAGGGCACTATCCAGCCTCGTACAATACCTTACCACAGTTTGGTTATGCAAGCCAGAACTTTCTCTTTTTCATTCCTTCTTTTAATTTTTTTGTTATTATATTAGTTAAATTTTGCAAAGACTGAATTCATATGCATAAAATGAAAAAAATTGACCACTAGTCACCTACAGGACAAGAGATCAGTGCAATTTCATTGACTCAGCTGCATGCTAGAACTGAAAAATAGCTCTAAATTCTCTTTAAACCAAAACCACCATCTAAATAATATTCATGTAGTATATTGAAGATTAATTTATTTCATAACAAATTAATTAACTTACAATTCTTATAAATAGAGAAATGATGATTTTTTTCAATAATTAATACTAATACACAAACTAAACATTTTATTTATTCTTTGCACCAAAATTCAGTTCAAATTAATTAAATTTTCATGGATGAAAATGGAATCATAAAAGTATTAGAACAAAATACTTGTTAATAATAATAAAAATGAATAGCTGGACATTGTGACAGGCGCTTATAATCCCAGCTACTTGGGAGGCTGAGGCAAGAGAATTGCTTAAGTCCAAGAGTTTAAGGTTGCTGTGAGTTATGACACCACAGCACTCTACTACTGAAGGTGACATAGTGAGACCTTGTATAAAATAATAATAATAATAAAAATAAAATGTGTAAGAGGAAAATATTTTAACCATAATACCAAAGTAGAGACATATAAGGGAAATAAATATAATTTATATCATAATATTTAGAATTTCTTATGACACAGAATGATCTAAAATTAAAACATCATTAATAACTGGGTAATTGGGAGGCGCCTATGGCTCAGTGAGTAGGGCGCCAGCCCCATATACTGAGGGTGGTGGGTTCAAACCCAGCCCCAGCTAAACTGCAACAAAAAATAGCCAGGCATTGTGGCGGGCACCTGTAGTCCCTGCTACTTAGGAGGCTGAGGCAGAAGAATCGCCTAAGCCCAGGAGTTGGAGGTTGCTGTGAGCTGTAACTCCACTGCACTCTACTGAGGGTGAAAAAGTGGAACTTTGTCTCTACAAAAAAAAAAAAAAAAGAGTAATTATTTAAATATATGACAAAAAACAAGTATTCTTAGTGTGTAAAGTATTGTTTAAAATAAAAATTTCTACAGAATAATAGAAAAATACAAAGAGGATATGAAAAATCATATCCCAAAAAAGTGGTTAATTATTCCTCTACTAATAAGGAACTGGAAAGTCAAACAAAGAAATATATACACTATGATTTATCTAGTCTTGCATTTTATAATCTGTTTTGAAACGTACCATGAGGGGGGGAAGATGTCCAATTAGAGACATCGTTTATCAGACCATCTAGGTAGAAAAAATGGATTTCACATAAAGAAGGCAGAAAAGGGTCAGATCAGCTACAGGTCACATAGAATGGTGCCGGAACATGCCAAAGACCCCACGGAGGAAAATTACAAAGCAGAGAAGGAACAAGATAAAAGAGAAAAGATATCAATTGGGGATCAAACTCAGGGAAGCAGGAAAGGAGCCCCACCAAAAGATAAGGGGGGATTCCTCTCTCCCCTGCACAAGCCTTCAGTCCAGGAGGTTACTAAGTTTCTTGGAGGCTCTTCCACCTCCATGAGACCAAGCATGGGAGCAGGATAGAATAGTGGGGAGAACTTGCATGAACCCAGATTTTGGTCTTTCCATGTGGGGCTACCTTAAGAGAAGAGTACCATGTGAAGCCAGAGAACCTGCTTTCTTCTCAGAAGCTTCCTCCTCTGCCCCAGCCCCTGCAGGAGGGAGCTCAGTCTGAGCCACGAATTTGGCCAGTTGCCACTTCACTCCAGTAAGCACTACTGCAGACCAAGATTCCCATGGAGTGTGGGGTCTGATGCCTTTTCACCTTAGAACCTGTAGTGTTCCTACACAGAGTGCTGAATTTGGGAGCTCCTGCCTGCTGCCATTTTGAGGATTTGTGCATACCAGTGCATTAGACAAGTGGACCTTGGCACTCCCGTACAAAGACTTGAGCAGTCTATTGGGGACACAGAGCAAAGATGTGGGTTCTGGACTTGAGTGAGAGGAGGATACAGACACACAGATGGGAAAAACTTTAGGGTTCTGAGATGCTGCTAGCTGAGAGAATGCCCTGAGCCCCCCTCCTCTTCCCCACACCAACACCACAGGAAAACTTTTGTGCTGAATTGGGGTGGATCATTTGGAAAGGATGAGCTCCCACAGGTGCCATAGCAATCAGCCACCCTTGTCACTATGCAGACACCCAGGCTGATAGCTACAGTCCCTTTCCTACCAATTCTAGCCCAGAGAGTCATGTGGGCCCAGAGTCCAGCAGAGCCATCCTCTTCAGCAGGTGAATGCTGTGGGCTGAGGTTTCTATGCAGAGTGGATTCCACACTATTCCCTCTATGGGACTATGGTGGACCCAAGGTTTCTGATGTAGGAGTGCCCTGCCTGTTGGCATTTTGCAGAGTAACATTCCAGCAGGTTAGAAAAGTAGGCCAGACCCTATGCTTCCTAGACCCACTCAAGTGGGTAGAGGAGGTCTGGTAGCTGGACTCAGGTGAAAAGGAGGTCCACGTGGAAAGAACCAACAAGATAATAGGGTTCCGAAAAGAAAAGAGCAAGGAGGATCCCCATCCCCCCACAGGAAAACCACCCTGTCAAATTGAGGTGAATCCTATAGAGAGGATGAGCCCCCAACCCCCAGCAAGCAAACATGTGGGCAGACGTTTTCTTCATCATAGACCAGCAGGTGAGACAAGCCAGCCCAGGGCAAGTTTGACAACTGGACAGCCAAATGATCAATCCCAGATGGCTCCATATCTATCAGCAGACTTTCTGGGGCATGGGCTATTTCAGCCCCTCCCTCATGGCTTTCCCAGAAGTTGGGAGCAGGACCTTGAACCTTGTCAAAATAGCTGCCTGAGTAGCTGTTGTGGAACCCCAGAACATGCTCTCTGAACTCAGCTCCATACACCCTCACTCCCTCACTCACCTCTGCTGTCGCAGAGAAGAAGGACACATTGGTTTTGCTAGAGATTTAGACATCCAAAGACAAGAAGCTCAATGAACACATGGGAAATTTATCTCAAAAAGACAATCACCAAGACACATAGTCATCAGATTGGCCCAAGTCAACAGGAAGAAGGAATTTCTGAGAGCTGTAAGAAGAAAACTCCATGTGACTTACACAGGAAAACTTGCCAGGCTAACTGCAAACCTAACAATGGAGAACTTACAAACCAGAGGATGTAGAGTCCCATTTGCAGTCTTCATAAACATAAAAACTACTGTTTATAATTTTGTATCCAGCAAAAATTTATTTCATAAATGAAAAAGATATAAAGACCTTGCTAGCCAAGCAAACGCTGAAAGAATTTGTCAAGACAAGACCTGCCCAGCAGGATATATTCAGAATTGTATCGTAACATGGATCAACACAGTGGTCACTCACCAGTGTAAAATCCACTCAAAGCCAAAGTTCAAAGCTAATACAAAATAAATACAAGACATAAAAATCAATAAAGCACTACCTAACCAAATGAACAGAACAACATGACACATGTAAATCCTATCAATTAACATGAATGTTTTTAATTCCTCACTCAAGATACATAGGCTAGCTAAATGTATATAAAAATACAAGCTAAGTATCTTCTATGCCAGAAGATAAACAGTAAACAGTAGACAGATCTAACCCACAAGCAATTTTATAAACTCAAGGTTGAGGGATAGAAAATGTAAATGTATTCCATGCAAATAGAAACGGAAACAAAGCAGGTATAGCCCTTCATATATCAGATAAACTTGATATCAACAATAGTAAAGGAAGACAGAGATGGTTGTTATATAATGGTAAAGGGAACAATTCAATAAGAAGACATAACAATATTTATGCATTTAACACAGGAGCTGACACTATTAAATCTCAGCAATAGATAATCGGTAGCATGGTAGGTGCCAGAGACTTCAACATCCCACTGACATAACTGGATAGATCATCCAAGGAGAAAATAAAGAAATACTGAACTTAAATTGGGATTGGGATTCTAGAACAAATCTCTGTGCACCTAAACTTGAAAAGGTAGAGGAAATGGACACATTTTTGGAAACACACAACTTCTAAAGACTCAATCAGCAAGAACTAGAACTCCTGTACAGATCAATAATAAGCAATGAGATTGAGGCAGCAATAAATATTCTCCCAACAACATAACCCAAAAAGTCTCAGGAGCAGATGGATCCACAGTCAAATTTTATCAGGCCTACAAAAAAGAGTTGGTACCCGTTCTGCAAAAAGTATTTCATAAAATCAAGGAGGGAATTCTCCCCAATTTATACTACAAATCTAGTACCACCTTGGTACTGAAGCCAGGAAAGAACATTGGAAGGAAGGAAGGAAAGAAGGAAGGAAGGAAGGGAGGGAAGGGAAGGGAAAGGAAGAAAAGAAAGAGAGGCTCTCATTCTCATGATTCAATGGGGACTCTGAGGTCAGAAGAAATGAGTTGACACCTAGCTGAGGGACACCGCAGACACGGCTCCCAACACGTAAGGACATTCCTGGGAATGAACACTGTCTACAGTGACTTACACACAGGATTTTGAAAGGGGCAGAGGTGGACCAGAAACCCCCCCTGCTCATTTCTTTCAGCCTAGGGAATCTGAAGATTTCAAAAGAGTTTTGGTTCTGAGTCTTTAAAGGTTTTTTGAAGGCTCTTCAAAGTTTTTGCTGGTATATCCCCTCAAAGAACTTTTTTAAACGCATGTATTCCTTCATGTTTTTGTTTTTGTTTTGTTTTGTTTGTTTTTTGTTTTTGTTTTTTGTTTTTGAGACAGTGTCTCACTTTGTTGCCCTCAGTAGAGTGACACCACAGCAACCTCAAACTCTTGGTCTTAACCGAGAGTTTAAGGTTGTTCCCAAGTAGCTGGGACTATAGGCACCTGCCACAATGCCTGGCTGTTTTTGTTTTTTGATTGTAGTTATCATTGTTGTTTGGCAGGTCTGGGATGGATTTGAACCTGCCAGCTCCAGTGTATGTGGCTGGCGCCCTAGCCACTGAGCTATAGGAGCTGAACCTTCTTTTTTTTTTTTTGAGATGGAGCCTCAAGCTATCCCCCTGGGTAGAGTGCCATGGCATCACAGCTCACAGCAACCTCCAACTCCTGGGCTCAAGCGAGTCTCCTGCCTCAGCCTCCCAAGTAGCTGAGACTACAGGCGCCCGCCACAACGCCCGGCCATT
>CAUYQV010053944.1:0-10599 GCA_963574575.1 Galagoides demidoff
GGTCCCAGCTACTTGGGAGGCAGAGGCAGGAGACTCGCTTGAGCCCAGGAGTTGGAGGTTGCTATGAGCTGTGATGCCATGGCACTCTACCCAAGGGGATAGCTTGAGGCTCCGTCTCAAAAAAAAAAAAAAAAAAAAAAAATTATAGAAATGCCTGGGAGATTCTTTTCGTCAGTACCACGAAATGTTGTGTACTCTAAAGCCACTGTAGACTTGGATTGCCACCTAACTTGGTCCCTTGGTATCTGTATAACCTTGCACAAATTAGTGTTCCTCACAGACTGGAGAGCAGTGAAGAGGATTAAAGAAATATGTGTCAATAATAACAAGGATAGCAGTCAACACATAGCACTTATGTGTTAGGCACTGTTAAGCACATAACATACATATGAAGAAATACTACATGGGTTAACACATAGTATATTAACTTACCAATCTTTCTTAAAGTCCTACTTATATCACTTACTACCTGCATAACCCTGTCCAAATTAAATAATCTTCGTAACTATTATGAGACAGGAGCTTTTCTTTTTACAAACAAACTTACACACAATAAAATGGGATTAATCATGTTTACCAATAAAGTTTTTTTTTTTTTTGAGACGGAGCCTCAAGCTATCCCCCTGGGTACAGTGCCATGGCATCACAGCTCATAGCAACCTCCAACTCCTGGGCTCAAGCGAGTCTCCTGCCTCCGCCTCCCAAGTAGCTGGGACCACAGGTGCCCACCACAACACCTGGCCATTTTTTGGTTGCAGCCGTCATTATTGTTTGGAGGGCCCGGGCTGGGGATTCGAACCTGCCACCTTAGGTGTACGTGGCTGGTGCCTTAGCTGATTGAGCCACAGGCGCCGAGCCAATTCCCTTCATTTTTAACAACAAAAAAGAAATCCTCACTTCATTCTTCCCTCTGTTCTAGCTTTGGCATCATTTCTTTCTTCCTTTTTTCCCCCTACAAACATCCTGCAGCTTTTCACATTTCAATTGGTCATAATTCTGTCCTCTCACTCCTTATAAACCTTGGAGTCATCCTTGACTCCCCTCTTTATTTCATACCCTGTATACAATCTGTCAGTGCAATCCTACAATCTCTCTTTTCAGAGAGAATAACACCCAAAATATGACTACTTCTCACCATTACCACTACCATCACACTGGGCCTGAGCTGCCAGTATCTCATCTGGACCACTGTAGTAACTAATTTACTAGTCCTTCTCATGGATCCTTCCTGCCTCAGGGTCTTCTAGCTCCTACCCAGCTCTCTTGATAGTCTCTTACCCACCCTTCTGGGCCTCCACATCTCAGTTTTAGTCATCTTGATTTTCATGATACTTTTTTTTTTTTCTTTTCTTTTCTTTTCTTTTCTTTTTTTTTTTTTTGAGACAGAGTTTCATTGTGTCACCCTTGGTAGAGTGCCATGACGTCGTAGCTCACAGCAACCTCCAACTCTTGGGCTTAAGCAATTCATTTGCCTCAGCCTCCCAAGTAGCTGGGACTACAGGCACCTGCCACAACTCTTGGCTATTTTTTGGTGTTGTTGCAGTTGTCATTGTTGCTTAGCAGGCCTGGGCCAGTTTGAACCCTCCAGCCTCAGTGTATGTGGCTGGCACCCTAACCACTGAGCTACAGGTGCCACACCTTATGATACTTGTCAAACACATCAAATCTCGTCCTGCCTCAGAACCTTTTCTCCTACTGTTCTCTACTTGGAATGCTTTTGCTTCTCATGTCCTCATGGCTCTCTCTGTCATCTCTTTGTCACTCCTTAAATGCCAACTCAGTGGCACTCCCTTCTCCATCCCTCTGCATTCCCTTAACCTGCTTTGTTTTTCTTTATATGATGTATCACTAGTCCCTGACATATGTTTTCTGTATTTTATTTATTGTGTGTCTCTACAACTAGAAAGTAACTGGAATGAAAGCCCCACAAGGACAAAGGGTTTTGTTGTTTTGTTCACTGCTTTATCCTCAGCAACTAGAACAGTACTTGCCACAGATTGGGTGCTTTATATATATTTGTTGAAAGACTGGAGTAAAATGAAGGATGTTGGGTAAGAAGAAATCAACTCTCCCTAGAGTTGGCTGAAACAAAAACATAGAGGGTTTATAACAAAATAGCAAGTGCACTTCCAACAGAGGGCTAAGTGTCCTCAAAGCCTGACCCTCCTTCCTCTGCTTGAACCTGCAGGTGCCTGAGGAGGCTAATTATGAGGCAATGCCTGTGGAGGCCTATGGAATGGCCATGCTGCGGGGTATGGGTTGGAAACCTGGCGAGGGCATTGGCCGCACCTTCAATCAGTGAGTTCTGGGATAGGGCTGAGGGTATAGACAGATTGGGCTGTAATCAAGATCCCCAGTGCTAACTGCCAAACCAGAACCATCCAGGGAGGGAGGGAGGATACTTTATCACCCTAATACCCTAATGAATCTAGCAGCCCCTTCCACTGTTGTTTCAAATTCCCTATCAGGGTTGAGTAAGGTGGCTGACATCTATAATCCCACCACTTTGGGAGGTTGAGGAAAGATGATCACTTGAGGACAGGAGTTTGAGATCAGCCCAGGCAACATAGCAATACCCTATCTCTTAAAAAAAAAATTAAGGCCAGGTGTGGTGGCTCACACCTGTAATCCCAGCATTCTGGGAGCCGAAGTAGGTGGATTGCTCGAGATCAGGAGTTGCTTGAGACCAGCCTAAGCAACAGTGAAACATTGTCTCTACTAAGAATAGGAAATCTGAGGCAAGAGGATCTCTTGAGTGCAAGAGTTTTAGATTGTTGTGAGCTATGATGCCACAGAACTCTATCAGGGTGACAGAATGAGATTCTGTCTCAATAAATAAATAAATAAATAACAAAAATATAGGCATGGCAAAGTGGTAGTTAGCTACTTAGGAGGCTGAGGCAGGAGGGTTGCTTGAGCCCAGATCAAGGCTGCAGGGAGCTATGATCATACCACTGTGCTCCAGCCATATCCTATCTCTAAACCAAACAAAAAAACCTCTATATCATGGTCTATGTGTATATTACTTAATAATAAAAACTCTGTAATAGGTTACCATTTATGTAAAATTTGCCTCTCTACACATCAGTTTTCTCATCTGGAAAATGGAGCTAGTAGTATTGATTTTCATGGGTCTGTTATGAGAGTTAAATGAGATCATACACATAAAGTATACAGTAGAGGCCCCAAGAAAGCATAGACTAAACATTTGCTGTTATGATGTGGACTTCACAATTGCAAACTACAAAGAATTCTGAAAAACAAACATTTTTTTCATAAACCACTTGACAGCCAAACATGAACTGAATTAGCATTGGACATTTATAATCTGTTTCTCCTACTTGGTGTGAATATTCATATGATTGCACCTGTACAAATATCAGTGTGTTTACAATGATCTACCTCTAGTCCCCACTGTGATATTATGTAATAGATGGTATATGTAGCATGTTATTAGGTTGACCCAAATGAAATTGCCATTTCTGTAGGTCAAAACAGTTGTAACATCAGATTGGAAAGGGCATTTTCAAAAATATTGATGGAGTGGGATGTGGGCATTGGGGAGGGGAATGAGGTATTGGAGACTGTTGCACCCCTCCTATGCTGCAGCAAGCCTATATTCCTTCCTGCAGAGTAGTGAAGCCCCGTGTCAACACACTGAGGCCCAAGGGGCTAGGTCTGGGTGCCAACCTGACTGAGGTCCAGACCTTGGCCCCTACTGTCTCCTCCCATGTGCCAAGGCCAGATGAGAAGCAAGAGAAGGATAAGGAGGACAAGCCGCAAACGCTAGTGCCTGGAGGAGCTGTGGTGGTCCTTTTTGGCCCACACCGAGGCCTCTATGGGAAGGTAAGGAAGCAAGATATCCCAGGAGCCTAAGACAGGCAGCAGGGACAGGGAAGGTTGGTTTGAGGGTAAGAGGGAAAAAGAATTGGGTTTGGGGTAGAAAGGCTAGGGGTCCTAGTCTTTTAGGCCTGCCTGGTCCGTTGCCTCACTAGGTAACCACAACCACTTATTGGGTCTTTCTGGGTCTCAATTTCCAACTAAAAGGGAAAGAATGTCATATGCCACATGTCCCTGAAGATTAATTGTTCAAAGGATATCCATACAAACCCCATAATCTGCTAAGGGAAGCATAGGAACCAGGTGTGGTCCCAGCCCTCAGGAGTCACAGTCTGATTAGGGAGACACAGGGCTCAAGTCTGTTGGAGGTAAGGGGTGAACAGCTTGGTCTTGGGAGTGCTGATAGAGTCCACGACCCTTGCCTCACTT
Organism: Galagoides demidoff; assembly: GCA_963574575.1. NCBI lineage: Eukaryota > Metazoa > Chordata > Mammalia > Primates > Galagidae > Galagoides > Galagoides demidoff. The sequence continues at coordinate 4,270 of CAUYQV010053944.1, forward strand.
CTCTCCTCAACATTGTAGGTAGAAGGCCTTGATCCTGATAATGTCCGGGCCATGGTGCGTCTGGTTGTTGGGAACCGCATGGTGACTGTTAGTGAGTACTGCCTGCGGGCTGTTTCCCAACAGGAGTTTGACAGGAACTCCTTAGATCTCAGTAAGTGAGCCTCTTGCATAGCTGGGGGAGTTGGAGAAGCATTCCTGTGGGTGGTAGGGCCTGGCATGGGGGGTAGGTTTAAGATCTGCAGGGAGAAGGGCAGCAGTCTGCCTGGTAGGTATGCCTTCCAGTCAGGTAAGGCAGTGAGAGTGCATGTACGTAGTTTATTCTGTTTGATTGAAGAAGGGTTGATGTCATGGCCCTCAGTTCATAGCCTGTCTCTGAGGGAGAATAAACAGGTACATAAACCACTTCCTGCCCTCTGAAAGTCTGTCTATATGGGATGATGAACCTCTCTTTTTCTAAAGAGTGAGAACTGCAAGGATTAGGATGTGACCAAGGAGAAAGGAATTCTAGGGAGCCAGAATAGCCCCAGGGAAGGTGTGTTGGTAGGATGGAGCAGTTTAGCAAATGAGTACAGACAGAGCTCTCTAGGACTTCCTGCCCACACTAGGTGAGCACTGTTGGTGTGGGCTTGGGTGGCTGGGGTAGGCTGTGTAAAGGAAGCCGTATGATTGAGAGGTGGAGAAGAGCCATTCTACTGGCCCAGGTAAAAGTGTGATAGTGAGAAGGAGCACTTTGGTTGATAATAGATGGCCTTGGGCTGAGGCATGGCCTTGGAAGGAAAGGGCAGTAAGACACTAAGGCTGTTTTTTGATTCTCTCTATACTCCCTTGGACAGCCCCAGGGCAAGAGAATGGGACAACCTCATCACGGAAGGCCCTCCAGAATCAGGACCTTCATGTCCAGCGAGAGAACTGTGAGAAGAAGCGGAAACACCTTCCAGACCGGTGAAACCCTGGGCATGTGGGATGGGAAGTAGGCAGAGGTATGGGTAGACTCAAGTAACCAGGGAACACTTCCAGAGAAAGGCAGGTGTGTAGATGGAACCAGGAATGACCTTGGGTGGGTTTCATGGTGTAAGCAAAGGTAGGGCAACTGGAAAGTACATATGATGAAGAGCTAAGTTTGTTGCTGGCTCCTCTCCACAGACACGATGAGCCTGCAGCCAAGGGTGAGAAAGCAGCCCCCAGGAGACAGCACTGGTTGCACAGGGACCTGCATGTGCGGTTTGTGGACAAGCTGCACAAAGGTGGCCAGTATTACAACACCAAGGTGGGAACCTGGCAGCCTGGGCCCCCTTCCTTCCTCAGGACTGGGCCCCCTTAACTCTGTCAACATCTCACATCCCCCATCCCCCGACATGTCTCCCAGATGACAATTGAAGATGTCCTGAGTCCAGATACCTGTGTATGTCGGACAGATGAAGGCCAGGTCCTGGAAGGTGAGTGTAAATAATAGCAGCTGGAGCATCACCATCCTGGAGGCTATTTGAGATAGGTGTCTTAGGTCAAGAGCCCAGCCCAGGCAAGGCTGGGAGGTTGGCCAGAGTTTAGGTTCTTTGCAAGGCCCATTCTCCTCTTACAGAACGTCAGACACTTCCATGATGGTGATTATCTGAGCCCTACTATCCCCATCTATCAAATTAGTGTATTTGTTACTAATTCAGAAATAGTGTTACTATTTCTCCCTCTTATGACTGGTACCTTGTGGTGGGGTGCTATTGAGCTCCCAATGCAGAGAGCCTACAACATGCCCACAACAAATGGTGCCTGTTAGTACCAGTACCCCTATATGTAAATGTTGCCTTTATAATAGTCATTTCTGTAAAATTCTTAGGTTTCTTCATCTGTGAAATGGATGTGCTGGGACTCTATCAACAGGGTGTAGAGTAGCTCCAAGGAGATAAGAAAGGCCCTTCTGACAGGACACTGGCTGGGCTGGCCCTCAATGCAGGCCTTATTCTCTTCTCCCTCATCTGTAGGCCTGAGGGAAGACATGCTGGAAACCCTAGTTCCTAAGGCAGAGGGCGACCGTGTGATGGTGGTACTTGGCTCCCATGCTGGGAGGGTGAGTTGCAGACCTGGAAGTGGAGGTTTGGAGGCCTTTCAGGGGCTGTCCCAGAGTCTGGGCTGTCTTTTCTGCTTATTTACTCTACCCTACCCTTACTCCAGGTGGGACATCTACTGGGCCGGGACAGAGCACGGAGCCAGGCTTTGGTGCAGCTACAGAGAGAAAATCAGGTGGTGGAGCTTCACTATGATGCTGTCTGCCAGTACATGGGCCCTAGTGACACAGATGAAGACTGATTCACAGGACCACCCCCATCCCCCCAGGCTGTTACCATTCTGTACAGTATGAGAAAGTTGCCTTAGAGAAAGGATGGGAAGATAATTGTTCCATCCTCTGCTTGTGCTAGCGTCGTGGGACAGAGACAAAGCAATAGATGGACCAGAGGAGACCTAGAACGAAGCCCAACATTTACCAGTATTTAATGTATAATAAAAACCATTTCAGATACTTAGTAGAAAGATGAAATCACAAGTGGTGTGCTGAGCTGTGTTAAGGTGGAAACCATTTCATTTGTCAGCCTCTCACCTTTGTGCTGGGGTGTAGGACAAGTTAAAAGAACTCATTAGATCATGAGCTTACTCTTGGAATATAAAAACTATGAAATGTGTTGGGCAGCGCCTATGGCTCAAAGGAGTAGGGTGCTGGCCCCATATGCCAGAGGTGGCAGGATCAAACCCAGCCCCGGGCTAAAACTGCAAAAAAAAAAAAAAAAAACTATGAAATGTGACCCCTAAACAGATGCTATGGAGTCTGGAATGCTACATCTCTGAACAACTTCCTAAGCAATGGAGTCTGCTTCTATTGTTTTTTTGTTTGTTTGTTTGTTTGAGACAGAGCCTCAAGCTATCACCCTGGGTAGAGTGCTGTAGCATCACAGCTCACAGCAACCTCCAACTCCTGGGCTCAAGCGAGTCTCCTGCCTCCGCCTCCCAAGTAGCTGGGACCACAGGCGCCTGTCACGCCCGGCTATTTTTTGGTTGCAGCCATCATTGTTTTGGCGGGCCCAGGCTGGATTCGAACCTACCATCTTAGGTGTATGTGGCGGCACCTTAGCCACTTGAGCCTGTTTGTTTTTTTGAGAGTCTCAAGCTTTCACCCTGGGTAGAGTGCCATGGTGTCACAGCTCACAGCAACCTCAAACTCTTGGGCTTAAGCGATTCTCTTGCCTCAGCCTCCCAAGTAGCTGGGACTATAGTTGTCCACCACAATGCCTGGATATTTTTTTTGTTGTTGCAGTTGTCATTGTTGTTTTAACTGGCCCAGGCGGGGTTTGAACCTGCCAGCCTCAGTGCATGTGGCCCCTGAGCTACAGGCACCGCCATTCTTTTTTTTTTTTTTTTGAAACAGAGTCTCACTCTGTTGCCCAGGCTAGAGGGGTGTGACATCCATTCTTGGCTTATAGCAGGCTCCCAGCAAATAACCTAAGCCAGTGTTGGAGGTTTAGGGGAAGGGAGGCTTATGCTCACAAATGGGATATGGGTTCTTTTGTTTGTTTACTTGTTTAGAGACAGGGCCTTGCTCTGTCTCCCAGACTAGAGTCTCATGGCATCATAGCTCACTGTAACCTCAAAATTCTGGGCTCAGGTGATCCTTCTGTCTCTGCATCCCTAGTAGCTGGGTCTATAGGTGCATGTCACCATGCTCAGCAAATTTTTTTTTTTTTTTTTTTTTTTTGTAGAGACAAGGGCTATGTTGCCCGGGGTGGTCTCCAACTCCTGGCCTCGAGCAATCCTCCTGCCTTAGCCTCCCAAAGTGCTAGGATTACAGGCCTGAGACACCGCATCTGGCCCAAGTGGGATAGGTTAGGTTTAATTTCCAAAGGAACCAAGTCATTTCTGGGCCCTCATTTTATACTAAAACTCTGGCATGTAGGTAAAAATGTTTGTCTCAGAATTTCTCTTGTTTCTCCAGCTAACTATATTCTCAAAAAGATTACTATGAGAAAATTCTTAAACTTTTTTCCTGTGTAGTGGCCTGAGATGTAAAAATCAATAAGAGAGTTCAAAGCTTTAGACACAGGTGTTTCTAAATCACCCCCAGTCACTAAGTCACTGATGGAATAGCTGATGAGTTAGAAAAAGGGCCATGGGTACAAACTCCTGACAGGTAAGAACATGACAATGCTAGAGAGTTGAAACACCCCTAGACTAGGAGAATAAAGGTAAATTGCTGTCCCTGCTGAGCAGAGAGAAAGTGCTATTTATATAGAAAAATAAGGAGTTGGTAAGATCAGTAGCCATGTGAACGGTAAGGGATGATTTAGAAAAACCTTCCAGGCTCAGTGCCTGTGACTCAAGCCACTAAGGCGTTAGCCACATACACCTGATCTGATGGGTTCGAATCCAGCCCAGGCCCATCAAACAACAATGTCAGCTACAACCAAAAAATAGCCAGCCATTGTGGCAGATGCCTGTAGTTCCAGCTCCTTGGGTTGAGGAGGCAGAAGAATTACTTTAGCCCAGGAGTTGGAGGTTGCTGTGAGCTGTGATGCGACAGCACTCTACCCAGGGCCACAGCTTGAGGCTCTGTCTCAAAAAAAGAAAAGAAAAGAAAACCTTCCAATATAGTAATCATGAGATGAAACACAGTTTCCACAGGCCAATTTATCTCATGATTAATTCCAGAATTCATCTGTTTTCAAGATTGGTCAAATAGGGTCATTGAAACAGATAAAGGGGTACAAATCCCTACCCACAGTCCTCCAGTTCTCAAGTCATAACTAGGATTGCGGGTTCTGCGCCTATAGCCCAGAAGCTAGGGCACCAGCCACATACACCAGAGCTGGCGGGTTTGAATCCAGCCAGGTCCTGTCAAACAACAATAACAACTACAACCGAAAAATAGCCGAGCATTATGGTGGGCACCTGTAGTCCCAGCTACTTGGGAGGCTGAGGGCCCAGGAGTTGGAGGTTGCTGTGAACTATGATGCCACACCACGGCACTCTACCCAGGGCGACAGCTTGAGGCTCTTTCAAAAAAAAAAAGGCCTCTTCCTGGGGGGCAGCGCTTGTGGCTCAGTGGGTAGGGCACTGGCCCCATATACCGAGGGTGACAAGTTCAAACCCGGCCGTGGCCAAACTGCAACAAAAAATAACCAGGCATTGTGGTGGGCACTTGTGGTCCCAGCTACTCGGGAGGCTGAGCCCAGGAGTTGGAGGTTGCGGTGAGTTGTGATGCCACACACCCTATAGAGGGTGATGGAGTGAGACTCTGTCTCAAAAAAAAGAAGGCCTTCTTTCTTTAAGTCAGGATAAACTGGGGCAGTGCTGTGGTTCAGTGGGTAGGGCGCTGGCCCCATATACCGAGGGTGGCGAGTTCAAACCCGGCCCCCAGCCAAACTGCAACAAAAAAATAGCTGGGTGTTGTGGCGGGTGCCTGTAGTCCCAGCTACTTGGGAGGCTGAGGCAAGAGAATCGCCTGGCCCAGGAGTTGATGCCATGGCACTCTACCAAGGGCAATAAAATGAGACTCTGTCTTGGAAAAAAAAATCATAATAAACCAGTATTGGTAGTACCCTCAAGAAGATCTAAAACCTCCCTAGGAAATGGTGCTGCTGCTTTTTATGTCTGTCCTCTAACATGGCATACCCTGTGGCCATTTAAGACATTCCCTCTCTCTCTGCCATGTGCACAATACTAAATTTTTTATCAGCTTCAGATTTCCTGGAATTAATTTTTCTACTTAGCATGCATTTGAAAATGGGGCCTGAAGTTCTTGAATATGGCCGTCTGTCTAGAATACCTGGCCCAAGCAGAGTATCTACCTGGTCTCCACTGCCTGACCATTGAGACTTTTTGTGCTTCCTCTTGAGAAGAGTAGACAATAAGGAGGCTTTCCCAATATGCCCCTTGTTCACAGTGCACAAAGACATTTGGAAGGTTGTGTGAAGTGGCTCACATCTGTAATCCTAGCACTCTGGGAGGCCAAGGTAGGTGGACTGCCTGAGCTCACAGGTTTAAGACCAACCTGAGCCAGAGCGAGACCCTATCACTAAAAATAGCCAGGGCTCGGTGCCTGTGGCTCAATCAGCTAAGGCGCCAGCTACATACACCTAAGGTGGCAGGTTCGAATCCCCAGTCCAGGCCTGCCAAACAATGATGGCTGCAACCAAAAAATAGCTGGGCGTTGTGGCGGGCGCCTGTGGTCCCAGTTACTTGGGAGGCGGAGGCAGGAGACTCGCTTGAGCCCAGGAGTTGGAGGTTGCTATGAGCTGTGATGCCATGGCACTCTACCCAGGGGGATAGCTTGAGGCTCCGTCTCAAAAA
>CAUYQV010053945.1:0-20499 GCA_963574575.1 Galagoides demidoff
ATGGCATCACAGCTCACAGCAACCTCCAACTCCTGGGCTCAAGCGAGTCTCCTGCCTCCGCCTCCCAAGTAGCTGGGACCACAGGTGCCCGCCACAATGCCCGGCCATTTTTTGGTTGCAGCCATCATTGTTGTTTGGTGGTCCCAGGCTGGGGATTCGAACCCGCCACCTTAGGTGTACGTGGCTGGCGCCTTAGCCAATTGAGCCACAGGCGCCGAGCCTCTGTCATTTTTTTAATTGGGATTGGCAACCATTCGTGCCCCTCTTCTTAGAGCAGCGCTGGAGTAAGCAGTTTTCGAAGGGGGCAGGAATGGGGTAGATGTGTATGAATAAATACAGTAGTAAGGATGGCAAGGTGATGCAAATTTGAGGGATATCTAAATATTTGGCATGGCTTGTGGTTTTCTTAAGACCCAAGACTAACTCACCGCACTGTCGCTGCCTTTGCATAGTTCTGTTTAAGGTCTATTGCATGGACCACACCTACACGACCATCCGGGTACCGGTGTCCGCCTCGGTGAAGGAAGTCATTAGCGCAGTTGCTGACAAGCTGGGCTCTGGCGAAGGTCTGATCTTAGTCAAGATGAGTTCCGGAGGAGGTAACAGCCTTTATTAGTATTTTGGGTTTTGGCAAAATGGGGCATCCCATCCAATCAGAAACCACATCAGGAGTTACATGTCCATTTCAGGCCCACCCAGAAGGATGAGTTGGTGCTTAAGTATGCTCCCCCAAATGGCAGAAATTGTGGTTAAAGGTCGTCTGGGGTGTCCACTATCTCCTATCTTTTTTTTGAGACAGAGCCTCAAGCTGTCCCCCTGGGCATCACAGCTCACAGCAACCTCCAACTCCTGGGCTCAAGCGAGTCTCCTGCCTCTACCTCCCAAGTAGCTGGGACCACAGGCACCTACCACAACGCCCAGCTATTTTTTGGTTGCAGCCATCATTTTTGTTTGGCAGGCCCGGGCTGGATTCAAACCCTCCAGCTCAGGTGTATGTGGCTGGCGCCTTAGCTGCTTGAGCCACAGGTACTGAGCCACACTATCTCCTATCTTGCAGGCATCCTCTCTTAAGCAGAAAGAGGTCAGGTGATTTACCTGAGATGGCTGGAGCTGAGGACTCTGGTGTGGATGCCCGCCTAGAGTTCTTTCTGTATAAATCCTAATCAAGAATGCCTAAGGCCTTGGAGCCCTGAGAAACAGGGATCCCAGGAGGGAAACTAGCTCAACAAGCTCAAATAGGTCTCTGTAAGTCTGATGTAAGGGGGCTGGTTCTTTTTTTTTTTTTTTTTTTGAGACAGAGGATAACTATGTTGCCCTCTGTAGGGTGCTGTGGCGTCACAGCTCACAACAACCTCCAACTCTTGGACTTAAGCGATTCTCTTGCCTAAGCCTCCCAAGTAGCTGGGACTACAGGCGCCCGCCACAACACCTGACCATTTCTTTTGTTGCAGGTGTCATCGTTGTTTAGCTGGCCCGGGCTGGGTTCAAACCTGCCAGCCTCAGTGCATGTGGCCAGCACCGTAACCACTATACTACAGGTGCCGAGCCCAGAGGGCTGGTTCTTTTCAGCTGATGATGGTTCCTCTCCTCACCTAGTAGAGAGGGCAGAGGCCCAGCTCATCAAATGAAATGAGTAATATTTACCCCCATGGGACTGTAATTCCTTTTGTTATCCTTGATTATTCTATGCTTTCCTGAAATGGCATTCTTTTACTTGTCATACAATTACTGACCACCTAGTGTCGCTGTGACAGGAAAAGATGAGTTAGATACAGTTTGTGTCCCCATGTCTCTCCCAGGAGAGAGAGAAGATGTGCAGTGGGTAAATGGTTAACAGTCCACGCTGCCAAGAGTTTCAGTAGTGGTCAGCCACATGGCAGTGAAAAGCTGGGGGGAAGGAGCAGGAAGGTTAATTTCTCCAGCAATGATTTCATGGCTATTGAGGGGATCCTTTGGGACGAGGTGAGCCATTTCTGTCAACTTTTAGGGAGACTGACTCTACTAATATAAGATTTTAAAATGCATGGTTAGGATCCCAAGATCTCCCTTGCATTTCTGTCCTGTGCACAAAACTGACCCCCTTGCATGTTCTAGTCTCACCCTCACTTCCTTTACATCTTTACACTCTATCGGTGTTTCACTAAGATCTGCTCCTTCCTTTCCTTGATTCTCTGTCTAAAATGTTAACCTCTCCCCCTTATCAAGCTTCCAAAGCCCTTCCCTGCTGTATTTTTTCCTCCTTATCTGTCCTTTCTACTACATTGATCTTGTTCTTTGTCTGCATCTCCCAGATGGAAGCTCTTCTTCCTTCCTTCCTTCCTTCTTCCCTCCCCTTCCCTTCCTTTCCAACTTGTATTGTTCCCTTTATCTCCCCAGTGCCTGGAACAGTGTCTAGCCTACAGTAAATACCAAATAAATACTTAGCAAATGAACTAATTTTTTTAAATGTAGGAGAAGGCTAAAACTAGTTAATGCTATTACCCTTCAAATTAGAGAATAAGGGAAAAATAATAATAATGCATGTATTATCATTTGCAAAATAATACAAATATTACATGCAAAATAATAATATTGCATGTAATATCTCAGAAATCTCCCAGATTTTTAAAAAGTGATCTTTTCATCTCCAAGGTGCTGGATGTAATTACCATCCAGAAACATAACTTGTTATATTCGTAGCAAGTGTGGTTTTTGTGTATACAGTAATTATGGTTGCAGTGCAGAGCTGGGTGAATTGACCCTCTGGTGTTTCCATTCCTGTTCTGTGGTCCTTTCTGATGGCATCCTGAGTGCCGTGGGGCTGCGTGAATGCTGTGCCTTTCTATTCAGTGGGTCCCTTCAGTACTATATTTTATGCAGTCGCTCTGCGTGTTCCGGTAATTCAGCAAGCCAGCAATTTGTTGGTGTGATTAGGGCAGTGCAGCAAATCTCAGATGTATTTAATAGGCAATCTCATGCTTTTATGTTCACAGAAAAGGTGGTGCTCAAACCTAATGATGTTTCAGTATTTACGACGCTCACCATTAATGGACGCCTGTTTGCTTGCCCGCGAGAGCAATTCGACGCACTGGTAGGTGTGGACAGCCTCCTCAGAGCAGTGTCTGCAATCAGAAAAACTTGTCTGGAGCTTAATTTTGCAGTCACATGGAGCCTAGTGGCTAAAAATTCTTGAATGCTACTTAGCTTTTGCTTTTTCTTCAGCCTGTTAGGTAAGCCTCAGGTGTTCATTTGAGATGCTCTGAGCTATAGATTTTCTTTCATGGAAATTAGCCAAGTAACACCACTATGAGGTATATTTCAGCTTTCTTTGTTGCAATTTGCCTCATTGATATCTTCCAAACTTAAATATTAACATTAAAAATCTGAATACTTACTCTAGGATCATCTTAGGTTTTTTTTAATAAGATAGCACTATTTAGCAGACTCAATAGCATTATAGCAATGCCTCCCTCTGGTCTCAGAGAAATGCTTTTTGCTGAAAGTACCCTCTCTGCCTCTCATAGGAAATTTATCAGAGGCCGGAAACCTTTCCCAGGTCTCTAGAACACTTGTTCGCAGCCACACAGAGCTTTCTGTGAATAAAAGACTAATCAGCCCACACTAATAATTGAGTAGTCGTCTCTCAAGCAGGTGGTAGCATTCGTTTCTATTTATCCTACAAAAATTAGGCATGAAGGCGAGTAGCTATTAAAGTATCTTAGAAAGCCTGTGAGACCGGTTTCGAAGGTAGAGAAATTAGTTTTCTCCATCTGTGGACACATGGATTTCTTTTCTATGAAAAGCACGGCGGAAGAGCTAGAGACAAACGGCACTGAATTTGGGGGCAAGAGCTTGACTACGCAAACGATGCCCGCAGAGGTTTCAAGTTTAATTCGATCTGTTTTTCTAGATTCTCCTTAGACTTTTTAGAGCTTGTTCTAGCCTCCTCATAATCCTGCTATTTCTCTTTGGAAAGAGCCATTTTGTGCTCTCTAGCGAAGGTAAGCAGATTTTTATAACATCTTGACTTTCCTTGGAGAGAAACTTAGCAAATGTGGGGTAAGTTCCCTTTCTCATCCCCTAGCCACTGGGGATCACAGGCACCCTCGTCTTTCCCAGCCACCAGTGCTGGAAGCTCTGAATCTGCCTGCAGTCCTTATCATATGTCATTTTAGTCATCTGCATTTATGGCTTTCTAAATAGATAGTTCCAACCTAGAGGGACTGAAAAAAACAAGTTATAAATGAGTCGTGCTGCCCTCTCCTGGAAAGGAAGCCATAAAAAGCCCGTTTAGCTGTAACCTGTGGAAGGTGCGGTGTGATGTGTTTGTCACACGGGCGCTCTGGCCTCTGCCAGCTGGGTCTTGGCTGCAGCACCAGTTGTGGCGAATAGACAGGGGGTGTGGACTGTCTTCAGCTCGCTGTGGGGCAGATACTAACTTTATAAGCCTCCGTTTATTCGCACACAATCCTGCCGCCTCCCAATGTCTTGGTCCTTGCTTATCTTCCATTTTAAGGCCTCTGTCATTGAAGGAAATTTCCTTTGCAACAAGTACCCCAGATGTGGTACTTGCTGAGGGATCGAACTTCACCTGCCTCATACAGCTGTAGCCAGGGATCTTTTTCTCTGGCTGTCTAAAAATTTCCTTTGAGGACAGTCCTTCTAGGAAGGCTCATACAGAGGATGACTCTGCAGTGCGGAATGTTGGCCAAACCCTTTGATCTAGCAACACACACTCATGAAGTGTCTGCTTTGCCCTCGGTGATATGCTGGCCCCTGTGTGACCAAGCGTCCCAGATACTTTGTCCTTGTAATAGTTACGGACAAGTCAGAGAGATGAGACTAACACAAGCAGCCTGGAAGAGAATGAGTTTTAATGTTACATGGTGCTGTCTAGAAATAGCAGCGTGCTGGCAATTTAGCCTATGGTCGAAGGCTCAGATATTGAGGCTTTACCCTCAACATTTTATTTAAGTACAAATGTTAGTACAGAGCAAATTACAATAGAATCCCGTTGCACTGTAGTGTGGCTCGCCCTTTACCCATTCACTAGTTCCTGTGACTTTTATTTAGTACCTACTACAACCCTTCCAGGCATTGTGGATAGCTGTGGCTCTGGGGTGGTTTTGCAGATGAATCCATCGTAGTCCTAACGCCTCAAGGAGCTCACAGTGTAGTGAGAGACACCAGGATGTCATCAGGGAGAATCCAGTGTGACAGGTACCCTTATAGAACCAGGCACAGAGGATGTGGGAGTAGGAGGCAGGGAGCGTGTAGGGCACAGCTTACATTAGCCATCTCTTTGTCACCGGCTGTTATCAGCACATCCTTTTTATGTCTAAGTTCTCCCAACCAGAAGATGGAAGGGTAACAGTGCCTCGGTGCTTGCTCTTCAACTTTGGCAAAGAAATCACCTCTCAAAAAAGAGGTGAGAATCCAGGGGAGTTTTGTGCCTGTGTGTAGGCAATTTTCAGATGTCTCTGCAGTGGAATCCCTTCATAAGCTCTGCTGTGCCCCATCTATAGGAAACTTCCACAGGGATTTCTGTGAGAATGGCCCAACGAGATGCTTCCTAAGGAGCCTGGGGCCAGTGGTGAACTCTCCTCTTCAGATGGAGGAGCACTTTCTGCGCTCAGATGCCTCTTGGGGGGCTTGTGGAGGAAGGACTCAGCTTGTCCTTAGCTTGCCCTGTGAGGGAGAGAGGCTTGGTGAGCTCTGGCCTCTCAGATGAAGTGGAGATTCAACAAAGCTTTCTGTTATTCTCTCATAAATGAGACGAGAAGGAGAGACCATCGTCCACGGCTAAATGAACTTTACATATTTCAAAGGAATCGTCCCTGTAGTTGCTAGGTTAATTTGTCCCCTTTATGAAAAGTTACAAAGCCTTGAGGAAGAGACAGGAGTGAGGGAGCCTGAGTCTCTCCAATCTTGGGGGGGGGGGGCGGGGGGGCTGCGTTCACAGCAGCAGCTGCAGGAGGGGAGGGAGAATGGAAAGCTGGTGTGACCCTGAGAGAAGGTGTGAAGACCTAGAATTTAAACGCTTCCCCGACTTTTCTACCTAGAACCTACCCTGGTTGAAACCATTTGCTTCTTTAAGCTACCTGCCCATCAGCTTCAGGTCTTTCCCTAAGTTTTAGAACTTTGGAATCTTTGTTTTTCTCCCCTGATCTCCGTTCCCTATATAGAATAAATCAGGAGCAACGGTGTTTAGCTCTTACATCCGGGTGTTGTACTGATCACACTTTTCTGTAAGTGGCTTTGCTACAGCACTTCTAGACAGGGAACTAACTAATTTGGAGGAGGGGAGCTTACCTGCGCCAGGCACTGTGTTACCTGCATCACTGAAATTATTCCCGACCCATGCTCTTAACAAGCTAATGGATAGGGATTATGACATTTAAGAGATCGGGGGCCTATCCAAATCTCCATAGTTAGAGTGGGGTTTATACACAGAGTCTGTTGCTCTCTAAAGCTGGCACCGGCCTTGTCTATTATCCAAGCCCAAAGTCTTAGTCCAGTACCCAAAGACTTGTTAAAAGCTATTCAAGCCAGCCATTTGCCCCCTGTGCTCTCTGCTCCTGCCCAGCAGGTCTCACAGCAGCCTCCCACCTCCGAGCCTTCCTCGGCCTTCTTCTACCCCAACAGAGCACCCTGCACACGTAGGGAAGACCTTGCCGCTCTGACCCAGCCAGGCTGCTCTGCTTCATCTTTTAAAGCTCAGCTTCTTTCTCCGAGATCTTCTTCTGCCACTAATTCTTTCCTAACACCCCATAACTTTCCAAAGCCCACTGACGCTCCCCTCCTGTTCATCTCTGTACCCTGAAGTCGCATGAGTGGATGTTTCTTTCTCCTGATAAAAGCAAATGAGGACCACCAGCTGACTCTGTCCTCACTGAGGACCACCAGCTGACTCTGTCCTCATGGATCAGGGCTGAGTCTTTCAGACTATAAACTTCCCAGTGCGGGGACCACTTACATCCTGAACATATAATTTCTCTAATGTCCGGAAATGGTCCCATAATGTCCTCTAAATGCCACAGTGAGCCTTTGTAGAATGGTGATGCTGATGAAGATGAAACTTACAGATGAGCACTTCTGACGTGAATACCGAGTGTCCAAATATGCTTAGCATCACATGGGGGAAATGGTCTTTTCACTTTTGTGACGTTTCTGTCTTTGTTTATATATATATATTGCTTATTTTATGTATAGATATTAATGCATTATACGTGTATTTCCTAAGTATGCATATCATTTATCTTACTAAGTAAAGGTTTAGGTTTACTTTAGATTATTTCCCATAAAATAAAAATGAGATAAGTAAATCAGATGGAAACTTTTCACAAAGGGTCTTCCAGAAAGTCGCATGGTTTGATCTTCTAATGTCTGGTCCAAATATCATGGCCATATGAACACCATGATCAGCTCGATATCTGCCGGAGAGGGGACGAACTGGACATCGTACGTAAGCTCAGTTCCCAAAGCTCTGCATCACCTAGAGCCCCCAGGCAGTGTGTTATAAGGGATGGGAGAGGCAGCAGCTTCACCACAGCCACCGGCAGTAGGAAGTAGCACTGTGGATGAATGTCCCAAAGTGTCATCCCAGGGTGGCACCTGTGACTCAAAAGAGTAGGGCGCTGGCTCCATATGCCAGAGGGTAGTGGGTTCAAACCCAGCTCCGGCCAAAAACTACTTAAAAAATTAAAAAAAAAAAAAAACTACCATCCCAGCACCTGCCTGGGAACAACTTCAATGAGGAATAGAAGGGAAAAAACTCTCCTAGAACTTCTTCCATTTTGACTGAGGGACCTGCCAGGCCTGAGCGGTAGCGCACCCTTGTAAGGCAATTCTCACAAATCATATTCACCACGGTCCAGGTTTTTCAGTCAGTGGAACTGATTGTAATGGTGATGATGACTATAAAGTAAGTAGCATTTAGAGCAAAGGCATCTCTCTCCCCTGAGTCAAATCAAAACTTCAGGACATTCCTGAAAGCATCTATCTCCAGACTCCTTTCCCCTAGCACTTCCTGGACTCGTTCAGCACTGAGAACTTGTCTGCATGTGATTCTGATGTATTTTCTGCATTATTATTCACAGACTCCCTTGCCAGAACAGGAAGGCCCAACTGTTGGAACAGTGGGAACTTTTGAACTGATGAGCTCCAAAGATTTAGCATACCAGATGACAATTTATGACTGGGAACTCTTCAACTGCGTACATGAGGTAGGGTGCCCAGCGGGGTGCACTGGTAGGTGTGATTGCAGTTCAGGACAAAGACTGTTAGTGTTGCTCAACTCTACCGGGTAATGTGTGCTACGGCGTGGAAACCACATGAGTAAAGGCTTTTTGCACATTGCGTTTATAAATCAAGCCTGTTCTAAAGCCTTTTGAGTGTTAAAGAAAATCTTTATGATTTCAGTATGCCATGTCTTCCTGAGTATAACCAATAATGCCTAATTTATATTTATATATTTAACAAGCCTCATGGAAGCCTTCAAATACACTAGATAAGCTGCATCCCAGTCAATGATTGAATTCAAACTTGCTGACTGGTAAAATACTCTTAACAAATAGAGAAACCTGGCTAGCTGTTTTGTTTTGTTTTGTTTTTTGAAACAGAGTTTCACTCTGTTGCTCTGGGTAGAGTGCTATAGCATCATAGCTCACAGCAGCCTCATCCTCCTGGGCTTGAGCGATCCCCTTGCCTCAGCCTCCTGAGTAGCTGGGACTATAGGATCCCACTACCACACCTAGCTAATTTTTCTATTTTTTTGTAGAGACGGGGTCTCACTCTTACTCAGGCTGGTCTCAAACTCCTGAGCACAAGCAATCCACTTGCCTCAGCCTCCCAGAGTGCTAGGATTACAGGCATGAGCCACCGTGCCCAGTCCAAGCTGGTGTTTTGAGTTAAAAACAAACAAATAAGTGAAATTGTTTTCCTTTCTTTTCTAGCTGGAGCTAATCTATCACACATTTGGAAGGCATAATTTTAAAAAGACCACAGCAAACTTGGATTTGTTCCTGAAGAGATTTAATGAAATTCAGTTTTGGGTTGTCACTGAGATTTGCCTTTGTTCCCAGCTCAGCAAGCGTGTTCAGCTATTAAAAAAATTTATTAAGATAGCAGCCCAGTAAGTATCTTTAGCTCAGTAAGTGAAACAGTTTTTGAGCTGTGCTTTCATCTTGTTTTCTTGGACTACAGCCTTAAAAAGAAAAGCAGAACAGAGGAACTACTTATGCATAAGGACCACCCCAGGGGCTCCAACATAACTGAACTCTTCTGAAAGATGGATTACTTCTAGCTTTTGAAATATTTGACATCATTATACAACTTAACTTCTTACAGTACTGATGCTAGCATCAAAATTGCAGCCTCTTTTTTTCTCTGAACTACTCAGACCTTTTTGCCTTGTTCAGTTTCAAGATTCCTTCAGTAAACAAAGTTCTGTTGTGGAAAGTTCTGTTTAAAAGGCAATTCCCGCCGAGGTCCCGCATGACACATTCTCACCAGTAGAGGGCAGTGGAACATGCGTGTACAGCAGCCAGCAGAAAATCCCTAAAATGCAAAAAGGCGAGCTAACCTGGTACACGAGAATCATCTCCATAAACATAAGAAAAAGCAAAAATCTTATAAATATTCTATTTTGGAGCACTTCATGGGAAATAATTTCTTTACTGCAGGGGCCACTTAGATTTCTCCCTGACACGAATTTAATCTTCTCCTGCTATTTAGATATGCCTGACAACCTCCTGTTTACTTCCATGTTTTTGGTATCACCACAGTGCTAAAAATAAAATGCTAAATGTGGCCTGTGGCTGTGAGACTTGTTTCCTTTCTAAATGCAGGGAGCTCTAGCATAGGAAGGTTGAGATCACAAGTGACCCCAGCTAGGCAATTTTCTTGAGCCAAACAGTTTAGATCCCACATGAATCTTGATTTCCTGGGCCAAACAAAGACGAAAAGGCTACCTGACATTTTGTGGATATCAGTTTGCTAAATGCCTTGAAGTATTTTGCCAGAAATTTGAGGGTTCAGGAGAATACTAAATCCCCTGGATTTAAAAGCTGTTATCTCTTGATGTAGAAAAGCTAGCTATTTACAGAAAGATTTGGCAAAACGTTGCTTATGAATTTCTGGTCCAGAGTGTAGCCATCTTCCCTAGTAGCCTGAACAGCCTCACTGCAAGGGACAAATGCCCTCACATGTCTGGAATGAGTTGATTATGGAAACTATGAGAACGCGTGTTTTCCCGTTTTAAGGAGCCCATTCTCTCTTCACCTTAGCCTGGCAGGCCAGAGGCACTAAGGAGAAGAGAGAGGGAATCTGCCTTCTGTGGGGAGCCAGAAAGCCTCTATGGGCCTAATCCTGTTATTTTACAGAGGCAACCTTGAAGAACTTTTCAAAAACTAACCCATGAATTTTTTTTGTTTTTGCTTTCGTTATCCCTCTTCCTTTTACTTGGGCGAAGGACTAGGTGGGCCTGCCCCCAGTGTAAGTTGGTTTGTGATATTTAACCATTGCTACGCCCTATACTGAGTACACTGTCCTAGAGTGAAGCTTTTTACACAGCCCAGCTGAGGAAGATTATAGACGTCCATAAATCTGTGATCTACTAGAATGAGATCTAAACCCAGGGGCAGGAGCATCCACTTTACTTGATAGTTTTAGAGAATCTCAGCACATCCTGTTGAAGCTCCTTGCCCTGCTGAGAATTGTGTGAGCTCTGGAGGGAAGGAGGGCAAGATGTTATATCCTTTTGTTTATATACGAGGAGACTGAGGCCTGGAGACGTTTCGGGTGTGTTGCCAAGTTCGTTGGCAACAGAGCACTGACCAGAAAGGCAGGTTTATAGTCCTGTGTTTATTACTTCAAGATCACATGAACAGGACAGGGCAAACATGAGAACAGTCCTATCACTGCCTGTGCCCCAAGGTATCCGCTAACATCTTCCAGCTACTGACCTGGGACCACTGCCCCACACACTGCAGGCCTCACTTGCTTTCCCACCCAGGGGACAGCACAGACTATAGCTTCTCTGAAATATGTTCCCACTTTTACACAGACAGTTTAAGAATTACTCAACTGCTATCTTTGCAAGAACATAGGTAGCAAATGCAATGACTTAATTAGCCTTTCTCGAAAATGTTAATCCAGATAGGACTTAATTATGATGCAGTCAACATAGATAACCATGTTGATTTCGGGTGAAAGATTTATGCTTATTGTAGAATGAATTCTCTTTTTAGAGACTTGGTAAGAAGAAGTTGATAGGTTTCTTTCTTTCTTTTTTTTTTTTAAGTAATATCAAGTACCCAGATTAAATATCACCATTCTAATAAAAATTCCTGATCTTATTCCACAGGTCTCATCCCCAAATCATATTCATAAAAGCTAATGTTGGTGTAAGTGCAGATTTTAAATGTTCAGCTTCATCAATATCAGTAAAAAGAGAAAATATGGTTGGGGGGGGTTAATTGGGTTATTTTTCAGTGTTAAAATTCCTTGAGATTAAGTGACAAACCTACAGAGATCTTGTCACTTGTAAACTGGTATTTTTTTTAGCAAATTTGGAGCATTCTCATGGCAGATAGAGCCATAGTGGCTGCAGCAGTTCCCTCAAGTTGCCAGGGGAGGGTGTCTACCTCAATGTTCAAGGCTCAGAAGTCTACAAGGACATTTTGCTGTCTCCCTTCCCGTCCAATAATGCTTTCAACAAGTTTGGGATTATGTACCTTCCCTAGAGTACATATCTTTAAATTCTTTCTCAAAACCCAAACTTCAATAGTAAAAACTATGAACTTTTTTAGGCGGAGGTTGTTATTGTTATTATTTGTTTGTTTTTAGAGATAGAATCTTGCTCTGTCTCCCAAGCTCAAGTGCAGTGACATCATCATAGCTCACTGCAACCTTGGACTCCTGGGCTCAAGCCATCCTCCCTCCTCAGCCTTTCGAGTAGCTGGTACTACAGGTGTGTGCCCAGGCTGTTCTCAAACGCCTGGCCTCAAGCAATCCTCCTGCATCCACATCCCAAAGTTCTGAGATTACAGGTGTGAGCCACCACACTGGCCCCCAAACCATCGACTTTGTAAAATTACAGTGAGAAATCAAACAGCAGAACGTGGTTGCCCAAGTGGAACTCACACAGTACATTAAATCTGTCATCGCCCATTCTCGTTATGGAGTCCCAACGCATATTAATAACTATCAGAGAACTGAACTCTGATTTTTTTTTTTCTATCTCACTCAAAAGTGACATTTTACTGAAACATGTGCCTCTTGTGTTTCAGCTGTAAGGAGTACAAAAATCTGAATTCCTTTTTTGCCATCGTCATGGGACTAAGTAACGTTGCTGTGAGCCGCTTGGCGCTAACGTGGGAGGTAAGCTTCAGCTGAGATCCAGCTGTGACTTTCCCCTTCAGAATAAAAACACAGGCTCACCAGTGAGCTTTTTTATAGAAATATCACTCACACTAGTATAACAATGGAAAAGGTGGGACACTTGGAGGGAGGTGACCTGCCTCCTTTTTCTAGTTGCCACAGAGTGAAAAACTTAAAAGATATTGTCCTTTTGCGTACCGGGTGGGGGTGTGGGTCGGGGATGAGGAGATTTCAGCTTCTCCATGTATGCACTGTATTGATGATAAGAGTCCAGCCTGGGTGGAAAATGAAGGTACAACATTGCTTGGATAACTTCAAAAGTTTTTTTGCCTCATAGATTCTGTTGTTCTCTGAGCTGTCTCCTTATTGCTTTTGCAATCAGCCTTATCTATGGTTGAGAGAGGATAGAAGATCCCTTTTTATCCAAGTAGTCATTTTGTTCCTGGGAGAAATAGCCAGGAGGCCAACTGTTTGGAAAGGCGAGTACCAAGTGTATCTCCAGCCCCTGGCAGACCTCGCTTTCCATGCAGAAGAACCACAGTTGGCTGGTCTTCAGTTTGGGGCAGAAGTGGGGCAGGTGTGCTGTGGATTTCGGTAGCACATATGGAGAGTGGTTTGTTGATAGTTGGCTGTTCAAAAAACACTCTGATTTATCCTCAGCTTAGTCCTCAAAATGGGCTTGACCTCTCACATGTGGCATAGAGCTGAAGAAATGCTAATCTCTCATAGAACATACACCCAGAAATAGACTCTTACTAAAAATAAAAAAGTGTGTGTAAGTGGGACACCAAAAGAGGACAAGGAGTATGTATACGTATCAGAGACCCGATGTGCAGCGGGGCTGCAAGACAGATATTTGCATCTCTAGGTGTTTGTCTTGAAATTATTTTCTTCTGTTTCCCTTTTAAAACTATTTTCCTTTTCTGCCTCTCTTGAAAGTTTCCATTGTTTCTAGGGCAGGTCTTCACAGGTCTTCCTGTCTTGAGTTTCTCTTAAAATTCCAGGCAGATGCAGCACACAGCCGCTCATCCCCTGAATATAGGAATGAGGGAACTGGTGAGGCCCGCATGCCACGCTGCTGTGTCATCTTCCAGCTAGTAAAAGGAGAGAGTTAGTGCTGCCAGCAAATCTCAGCCATGAAGCCATCGTGCACCCACCCCCACAGCACAGCCCTGTCTTTCCAGCTCCGAACTCTCAGAATCTCTGGAGACCTCAGGTTCTCCCTCCGATCATCTGCTTTCCCCAGTCTGCTTCCAGCGTCTGATCCCTCCCCCACAGAGCCCAAATAAGTTGATTGGGAAAATAAAAAACGGCAGAAATCCTCATATAGGTCCAGGGACTAGGTATTGGTATCACATAACAGCAGCCAGAAAGTGAGAGCAGAGCATGTGGGAAACACTGTCTGAGCCTCCTTGCCCAGTCTAAAGAGATAAACAGGAGGCTGCTGCGGTGGGTGCAGGCAGCAAAGGGAGATTGCAATTGGCTAGTCGGTCTGGCCTTCGATTTTATCAGGGATAGGAGTAAAGTGAGTCGAGGAGCTTCTGCCTCCAGCATATGTATTGCTGAAAAGAGATTAACCTTTCATCATTTACGAGCTTTTATTTCCTTAAGTGAAATATGATTATATACTTCGGTAGGAGAGCTTTGGTACATAAGCATCTTCGATTCTGGTTTACGTACCTGTGTTTGCTGAGAACATCCCAAGGGCTTCCCTTACAACCCCAGTTGTGGCATGGGGGTCCCGCGTAAGCAGTCAGGGGAACAGTCCCCGACCTCAAGGAACTCAGGCCCGGGAGTGAAGCAGTCAATGAGCAAAGTAGAAAATGAAGCCAGACCACACAGCGAAGGGAAGTGTTTGAAATAGCGGGGAGAGGCCAATCTGAGATGAAGCGAATAAGCGGTTCCCTGGAGCAGAGTCTGGGCCTCGTCACCATTGCCATTGGGGTCAGGATGAGTCTCCGCTGCAGAGCTGTCCTCTGTGTTGCAGGACGCTTGGCAGCGTCCCTGGCCCCCACCTGGAAAATGCTAGTGTCACCCCTCACCACACCCCACCCCAGCTGTGACAACAAAAACTGCCCCCAACCGCTGCCTAACTAAACTACTACTCACTAAAGGTTCCTGGGTTGGCAAAGCGGCCCCCGATGCTAACACGGCCCTGGAAGCATGGTGCATGGCTGGCCATGTTGCTGATAATGAAGTGTTTGCTATTACCATGTGCCTTGCTGTCTTTGACCTAAAGGCCAGCTCAGGAAAGAAAGAGAACTAGAGTGACAGAGGTCTAACCAAAAATACAGTTAATGCACTCTTAATTTTATAAATGGACTGTGTCCACTAAGTCCATGCTGTTGCCCAACCTGGTGATTTGGAGACTGTGTGGGATGAGATCCTTCATCGCTCCCTGCCCATCCCAGCTTTTAGCCCTTTGAATCTTCCCTGTAAGCAGGGATATCAGGTTCCTGTGAAACCTTACTTGAAAATAGATACTGGGAAAAAGAGCTCAGAGGACACAGGAGACTAGTTTTTAGAAACATGGGACAACTCTTTATAGATATTTAAATGGGACTATGACAGACTGATTGAGACATGAGAGAGCAGGAGGGAAGGAGACTTTTCTGTGGATGGCGGGGCCTGGTGGCCACCTCGGCTGCTGAGGGGAGGCCGCACTGTGCAATGCAGAGCTGACTTGGGAATGTCTGAGGCTCAAGATCTGGTCTAGGCCTCTCCAGTCTCGGGATACGGAACATATCATACCACTCTATCTTGGTTTGAAGAGAAAGTAAAACGTTCAGCTTCATTGCAAACTCAAGGCCAGGTATAGCATTATGCCCACTGCAATACTTGGAAGTATTGAGGCAGGAGGGTCACTGGAACCCAGGAGTTCAAGGCTGTAGTGAGCTGTGATCAAACTGCTGTACTCCAGCCTAGGAGAGAGAGCAAGACCCTGTCTCAAAAACAAAACAAAACGTGGATACTAAGCAAAGTGGGAACCAATCCATAAATAATCGAAAACTGATTTAGTATTGACCTATTGGTATAGATAATGTGGATGCGTTAAGTGGTGTTGAATCATCTGCCAAAATATAAACATGAGAAATCAGTAAATTGATAGAACTATCAAGATTTGTATTATAGCAAGGTGGGGAAATCATGTGGGAGGAATGCTCGTATAGAAAAAGCGCAGAGGGGTAAGAGAAGCTGTGTGCGGTGTGGCCTTGGACCCAGCATTCAAACTGTGAGACTGAATCTCTTCCGCCTGTAACACGCAGGTTAATCTACTGAAAGGAACGTTTGTTGAGCACCTGCTACATCCCCAGGGCTCTTCTAGGCACCGAGGAAAGAGCAGGGAATAAAACTAACAGGAATCCCTGCGCCAAGCAGCTTGCCTCCTAAGGGAGGAGGAGGGTGGAATAGTTTCTTAAGCTCTTTTAGCAGTAGTATCCTCTGGTCTAGATTCCCGATTGTGGAAATCAAAGAGTTAAAGAAGGGGGGGTGTCTGGGGAACGCAGTCTTCTTGATAGGTCATCCAGTTCAGAAAACATTATAAAGGCAGTAAGACCAAAGCATTTGCAGTTACTTTTGGTTCAATTAGGTTGAAGACCTTTAAAAGGCTAGTTCTCCATATGCCAGAAGATTGTTCTCCAAGTGACAGGACCGATTACAGTTCAGCCTGTCTCAGAGATGTTTGATTAAGAGCCAACAGAAATACATTTCCCCTAGAAATGGGAACACGTGATACATATCTAGATATTGAATCTGACATATGCGCGTGGCATTTTCATTTTATTAACAGAAACTGCCAAGCAAGTTCAAGAAGTTCTACGCAGAGTTTGAAAGTTTAATGGTAAGTGACAGTGGGTCCTTTATGCTGTTCATTGTCTGCATTAATCCAATTCTGATTAGCTGAATTGAAGTTCTCATTTTGGAAATTTTATCTGTCCTTGTATGACTTTAAGAAGTTTATGATCCCTTTTAGTGCTGCTAAAACAAGCATGTCCGACTAATGAATGACACCCTCAGGAAGTAACTTAAAGAGGACTTATGTCCCACATAAGGTCAATTTGTGTAACTAAGAAAAGCAGTGTAATAGGGTCCTCTCCATCTGGCTCAGGTTGACTATGGATTGGAAGAACATTTTCCTTGGCTTGCTAAAATTATTTTTCCCCCATTGGCTGGGAGGTGTTAACAGACAGACAAGGTGTGAGTGGGACTTGCCAGGAGTGATGGGCTGGCTTCAGAGGGCAAGCTGGGACTGGACAGCTGTGTAGGGCAGAGGGAGGGTGAGCCCAGTTCCAGGGAAGGAGGCAGGGCTCCAGAAGGGAACTCCTGTGGTAGAGGTTTTACACCTTTCATATTTGCTCTCCCCTTAGCCCCTATAGATGAATCTTTTCAAACACAAAAGGAGAAAAAAAGCAAAATGCTCCCATGTCACATGTCATGTTGTTTCAAAACACAAATCAATTTGTTTTAACTAAGTTTACCTTCCTTTGTAGCTACACTTCATTCAAAAATACAGCTGAGCCTTGAACAATTCACCTGTTAGTGGTACTGGCCCTGTCTCCCTGTGTGTGCAGTCAAAAATTTGCATGTGGGCTGGGCGCCTGTGGCTCAATCGGCTAAGGCGCCAGCCACATACACCTAAGGTGGCGGGTTCATATCCCCAGCCCAGGCCCGCCAAACAACAATGATGGCTGCAACCAAAAAACGGCCAGGTGTTGTGGCGGGCGCCTGTGGTCCCAGCTACTTGGGAGGCGGAGGCAGGAGACTCGCTTGAGCCCAGGAGTTGGAGGTTGCTATGAGCTGTGATACCATGGCATTCTACCCAGGGGGATAGCTTGAGGCTCCATCTCAAAAAAAAAAAAAAAAAAAATCCTGGTCATATAATTTGGGGGGAAGAAATTCTTTACTTTTCTGAGCCTCAGTGTTCCCAGTTGTAAAACAGAGATGACAGTTTACTTAGGGGATAGAATCCTCATCAGGATAATAACTACCTCATGGTACTACTGTAAGGAGGAAGCAAGATGAGGTGTATCAAAGGCTTAGAACAGTCCCTCATAGATAGTAATCACTTAATAAACAGTAACTTTTATTGTTATCTCTTCTATAGCTACCTCTAATGTTAGAAGGGTCCACAATTCTGGGGACTGTTGGCTAAGTCTTCCCTGATAATGTTTGTATCCTTCTTATTTACCCCATAATGGCAAGCACTAAGACATCCAAATTAGACTTCATTCATTCATTGAAATTTGTAATGCACCTGTCATATTCCAAGACTTCTTGAAGAATTATAATTACAAACACAGAGTTCTAATTCAGTGTTATAAATAAGATAATGTATGAGGATTGCCTGGGAAACACAATGGAGAAGAAATAATTTTAGATGTCAAGGGATAAGTAGAAGTTCAGAGGGAACGGCAAGTGAAAAGATAAATAAATGGGAAAGCATGTAGTATTGGAGAAATGTAAAAAGATCTCCATCACTAGAACCTTCCACAGAAGTGGAAAGAAGCAAGTGCAGTGGCTCCTACCTATAGTCTCAGCTACTAGGCAAGCTGAGGCAGAAGTTAGCCTAGGAGTTAGACACTAGCCTGAGCAATATTGCAAGACTCTATATAAAAAGAAAAAAAAAGTTGAAGGAGGAAAGTCTGAAAAGTTGTGGCCAGATTGTAAAGGGTCCCATATTCCCAGCTAAAGAATTTGAATTTTATCTTGTGGGCAAAGGGAAACTGGAGATTTTTGAGTCTGCAGGTTACTCAATATGGTCTTTGGCTTTGTTTAGAAATTATTCTTCTGGCCAGGTTGGGTGGCTCACACCCATAATCCTAGCATCCTGAGAGGCCAAGGCTGGGGGATCCTTTGAACTCAGGAGTTTGAGACCAGCCTGAGCAAAAGCAAGACCTCCGTCTCTTCTAAAAATATAAAAAGAGGGCAGTGCCCATGGCTCAAAGGAGTAGGGTGCCAGCCCCATATGCCGGAGGTGGCAGGTTCAAACCCAGCCCCAGCCAAAAACTACAAAATAAATAAATAGATAAATAAAAATACAAAAAGACACAAAATTTAGCCAGGCTTTGTTGCAGGCCCACATAGTTCCAGTTACTTGGGAGGCTGAGGCAGGAGGCTTGCTTAAACTTTTGTTAAATCAGCTATAAGAACTTGGGCAAGTAAATCTCTGTTCCATATACTTGTTCCCTTCTACCAGGTAGAAACTTGCCCCGCCAAGCACTCGTTGGTGCTTAGACCACTTTTTTCATTACATTCTGCTTTGCATTATTAGTTATTATTGTTCTTTGCAGAATGAAAGAGACTGGAGTCAACAGATCAGGCTTCAGATCTTGGTTTGGTCACTTAAAAACTATGTGGCTTGGAGAAATTAACCCTATTGAACTCTCATTTCTCCCTCTGTAAATTTGGAATATTGATACCTAACACATTGGTTCATTAGAAAGCCAATAGAAATAATAATTGAAATAAGTTATGTAAACAACTCCTGAAACTTAAGGCACTCAACTAAAGAATATTTATGTGTGGCTCTGTGCCCGCAGCTCGGTAATTAGGGTGCCGGCCACATGCACTGGGGTTGGTGGGTTTGAACCCAACCCAGGCCTGTTAAACAACAGTGAATAACGCCCAACGTTATTCAACAAAGAGCTGGGCATTGTGGCGGGCTCCTGTAATACCAGTTACTTGGGAGGCTGAGGCAAGAGAATTGCTTAAGCCCAAGAGTTTGAGGTTGCTGTGAGCTATGATAATACAGTACTCTATAGAGGGTGACATAGTGAAACTTTGTTTCAGAAAAAAAAAAAAAGGAATATTTGTGTGAGGTCAGAGCTGTAGCTCACATTTATAATCCTAGCCCTCTGGGAGGCCACTGTGAGTGGATCCCTTGAGCCCAGGAGTATGAGACCAGCCTGAGCAAGAGAAAGATACTGTCTCTAAAAAGTAGAAAAAATTAGCTGGGCATTATGGCAGATGCCTGTAGTCTCAGCTACTTGAGAAGACTCGGGCAGAGGGATCCTTTGAAGCCAGGAGTTTGAAGTTGCTGTGATCAAGGCCAACGCCAAGGCACTCTAGCCTGGGCAACAGAGTGAGACTGTGTCTCAAAAAAAGAACATTTGTGTGAGCATACTATAGAAGTATTACCCCCCCACACACACACATACACACATACACACACACACACAGAGTAGTCTTGGTACCCCAGCACTTAACTTAAAACATTTATGTAGTGTGGACTCAGTATCAATATTGATATGCATTTATGGCCTGATTTTCTTATCTTTAAAGGGTAATTATATAATGTGCTATCTGGATCACCTGATACATTAAATAGTTGGAATAAAATTGAAAAATACACCCACTTATAATTGCCAGTTTGGCATCAATCATCATATGTAGTTGAACTAGACTGCATATTCCCTGGGAACGGAACAAATCACTGAGTGGGGAGAAGTGGAGCAGAGACTAAGCCTTGGTATGTGTCCATGGAAAGAATCATTTGTAAGCTCCAAATTCTGTGTAGCCAGCCCCCAAGCTGGGAGTTGCCTTCATAGTTACCACCTTCTGCTGACTACACAGGTTAAAGCATAGTCATCACCAACATTTACTTCACATTTGTCTTGAATAGTATGCTGAGCTGCTTAACCCAAGTACCAGTCACTAATGGCAGCCACAAACCTGGCCTTGAGATGCTCCGATGTGAGGAAAGGAGGGAACAAGGACCAACAGGGTCTCTTCCTGCCTGAGGGACAGAGCCAGTCCTTGGTGCCACCCCCAGAGGATGGTTATTCTGGGAAGCCTGAGCTTGGAGACCTGGAGGTGAAAGGCTAGTCAGACAGCATCAGAAGATGCTTCTGGCCTGAGCACCAGCAAAATTTCCTCTTTTCAATGTCCAAATCTGCCTACTACTGAGCAGTGACACAGGAAGCCCCCTGCCTAATCAACTGCCCAGCCTCTGGGACTTGTCCCAACCACCTCTCCTTTGCCCCCATCCCCAGTCAGTTTATTTCTTTTTTTTTTTTTTTTTTTTTGAGACGGAGCCTCAAGCTATCCCCCTGGGTAGAGTGCCATGGCATCACAGCTCATAGCAACCTCCAACTCCTGGGCTCAAGCGAGTCTCCTGCCTCCACCTCCCAAGTAGCTGGG
>CAUYQV010053946.1:0-12641 GCA_963574575.1 Galagoides demidoff
GCAGGTGATAAGAAAACCAGCATTACAGGGTTGTTGAGAGGATTAACTTCAGGTGAGAAAGAAGGTGCCCGACCCTTCATAACAGTTCTGTGTTGTTAACTTCCTTTTTCTTTTCTTTGCTCTGAACAAAACTGAGTTCCATTGAGTATTATTAAAAATTATGTCAGGAAGGGCAGTCCCTGTGGTTCAGTGGGTAGGGTGCTGGCCCCATACTCCGAGGGTGGCAGGTTCAAACCCAGCCCTGGCCAAACTGTAATAAAAAAACAGCCAGGTGTTGTGGCGTGTGCCTGTGGTCCCAGCTACTTGGGAGGCTGAGGCAAGAAAATCGCCTAAGACAAGGAGTTGGAGGTTGCAGTGAGCTATGTGACACCCTGGCACTCTATAGAGGGTAATAAAGTGAGACTCTGTCTCTACAAAAAGAAGAAAAAAATAATAATACGTAATTCTCACAACCAACCTGAGAGTATCTATCTCCTTTTCACAGACAAGGAAACTAAGGCAAAGAGAAGCAGGGTAACTTCCCCATAATCACACAACTTGTAAGTGTCACCACTAACTCCAACTCAGAAATTAAGCATGTCTCATGTCTGCACTATACTTGAAGTAGTTATAGAAAATTAGTTATAGTTATTAAAAAGAGAAAATATTTGATCTATAATTTTAGGACTCATAAATAGCTACAAAATACCACTATCAAACTAACGATTTATAAGGATGTACTATGATTTAAGAGCTAAGAGAGCCTTATCTTATAAACCTATTGGGTTCATCATTGACAATATACCTTAGCAGCAATAAGTAATTATTCAAAGAGCTCTGAAAGAAGAGGCTTCCCATGCAAAAAGCTACTTAAATAGGCAGCTAAAATACAGTACTATTTCTTTTTATTTTAAAAAGTTAACAAAATTTGAAGATGTTCTGTAATAAAATTTTATCTAAAAATGAGAACACCCTTGAGAAAGCACTCTAAAGAAATCAAAATTTTCATAAATTACCTTCCCAGGAGAAATGTCACAAAAAAGAATGCCAAGTTTATGCAGATGATGTAATCCAGTTATCAGGTCAATCCCAAATTCTCTCACAACATCTTCTGGGAGGTTTTCATCTTGAGCAATAACAGTTTCTAAGGAACCACCTGCAAGAAGTTAATTTAAATCACCCATTTCAACCCACTAATACCAGATTATCTGCAAGAGGTTCCATACTGGCAGGTACTGAGCATTAAGAAAGTGTTTAAACACTAAACCCTGACAGTCTGACAGAGGAAAAACACATGTGAGCCAACACAGTGGTCCAAGCATTGCAACAGAAGTCTGCCCTCTCTCCAGAGCCAGCTGTAGGAGAGAGCCTGCTCTGTCTGAAAGATTGGTAAGAAGTAAACACAGAGAATGAAAGAATAGTCACCCCAGATCCTTCAGTGAATAAACAGCTGCAAAAATTAGTGTTAAAGATAACAGTAACCCAAAACTATGCACTTAAATCACACTATACGATCATAGTCTTGTTCACTCACATGCAAAGTCAGCTCACATTCTCACTCTGTTAACAGTTAAACAATCACATCTAGTGTGCACATGGATGAGTTAAAAGACAAAAGGCAGACACACTGTGAATTCCATTGCTATATTCTTCCAAAGTCCCGTTATACTACATATCACTACCACTGAAGTACCAGAAACACACTTTTTTTTAAGGGTCAAGATTGTAACAGCAAAGTTCAGAAAAAGTGAAGTCTCTGCCAGCATCTGAAAGTTATGTCAGAATTACTATGATGGAAGTAAAAGGTACTTGGGGTTTTGTTTATTTTATTGTGATGGGTGAGAAACTATGACAAACTTAGGCATACTTTAGAGTTAGGATATTGCACCTGGTCAGGGGTCAGAACCAACAGCTGAAGCACAAAGTAATACTAGAGGTATCCCCTGATAACCTTAAGTATGTCCATCTGTGGAAGTAATACAATCATCTTTTCCTATTGAATCAGAAAAATAAAATGCAAATAAGTTACTAATCTAAATGACCTCTTTTATGATTGTCTTATAAATTCTAATGCCAATCAGTAAGTTAGGTTCATAAAGTAATAATCACAATATATTTTAATATTTAATAATTCCTTATTATTAATGTATAAATAAAAGTATACTAAGAGTAGTAGTTATTACTTTTTTCCCCTGTTAAACTTTTTTTTTTTTTAGACAGATTATCATTCTGTTGCCCAGACTAGAGTATGGTGGCTTCAGCCTAGCTCATAGCAATCTCAAATTCCTGGACTCAAGTAACCCCCTGCCTCAGCCACCCAAGTAGACTATAGACTGCCTGGTAATTTTTCCATTTTTAGTAGAGACGGGGTCTCAGGGTCAGGGTCTAGCTCTTGCTCAGTCTGGTCTGGAACACCTGAGCGTAAGTGATCCTCCCACCTTGGCCTACCAAAGTGCTAGGATTATAGATGTGAGTGACCACACCCGGCCTCCCCTATTAAACTCTTAAAATGTTAAAACTAAATGCCCCAGATATCTATGTGTTTAGTCACCTTCTCCTATATAGTACTAGAAAGTTGCATGGAGCAACAGTTTGTTACCACTAATTATCACCAGGTGGTATTAGTTGTTGGTTCACCTTAGTACTTTTCCATATTGCTTAAGTTTTTAAAAAGTATGCTTTTCATTAAAAAAAAAAATCACTTTATATATTTGTTAGCTAATTAATCTAGTTAACCTAAAATGTTTTTCATTTATTGGGGAAATTTGGTTGATAAATTAATCATTACTTTAAGATATTTATAAATTTTTATGTAGGTTTTTTAGTAATACACATAACAAAATAAAGTCAACTTCAAATTGAATTTTACATAATTCTTCCTCTCATGAAATACTTTTGCTCTTCACCCTAATACCAACAATAGATCTTCAAGTTAAGATAGCAAATAATATCAACCCTACTAATATTTGCAATAGAAGATGAAAGTAACAAAACTTACACCATATGTTTTTTCAATAGTACAAAAGGTAGCTACATTCATAGCACTTCTTACACATACTCTCTCTTACCTGTGCAGAGTTCTACGACTAGCCAGAGATGATTGCTGGTTTCATACCATTCATGAAAAGTTACAATATTCTTGTGTTTAATTTCATGGGTGAGACGGACCTGTAAAAACACCAGTAATCATTCTAAAAAATAAC
Source organism: Galagoides demidoff (assembly GCA_963574575.1). Classification (NCBI taxonomy): domain Eukaryota; kingdom Metazoa; phylum Chordata; class Mammalia; order Primates; family Galagidae; genus Galagoides; species Galagoides demidoff. The sequence goes on from CAUYQV010053946.1 coordinate 3,183, forward strand.
TTCCTAAAAATCCTTACATCTACTGAGAAACACCTAACTATGTAACTGGCAAATAAGAAAATGGTGGAATTCTATAGATATTAGAATGGTGATTATGAAGGCTAGTTACATGGAAAATACTAACTTATGATCTTCAAAATGATTTTTTTTAAATCTGCGAAACTGTTTTGTGTATTTGTGTAAATTCAAACTACTAAATAATTATTTATAGGAAAATGACCAGAAGGCATATGTCAAAACAGCTGCTATTATTGGTGGAACTACTAGTGTTTCCTAATTCTACTTTTCTCCCAATTTCTCTGTTCTTTATTAAATGCACACTACTTTTATAGTCAAGGAAAAAATTTCAAAGGGAAAAAAACATTTTACTAAGTAAAATTACCTAAATGCTCAGTAACTTAATAGTTAATTTGTATTACCAGTTGACAAAATATTAAATCAACATTAAAAGGTTTATTTTACAACATAGGAAAATGACAGTGTTAAGTGAAAAAGGCAAAAAACAAAATATGATTAAAACATCAAAGAAAAAAATCACAGAAAAATCTAGAAGGAAAAAACAAAACATGAACAGACTGTCCTCAAATGACAGAATGATGGTACTTTTTTTGTTCTGTTTTTCCATATTGCCCATTTCTACAGTGAACATGCATTGATTTTATAATATTTAAAAGAATTCTCATATTATAAACATTTTGTAATATTTTTAAAAATATTCTTTGGAAAACTAATGTCTTCAATTCACCCAGATTATTAAAAGAATCATTACAACAAACACGCTGATCTTAAAAATATACCTTTCCATTAGATCATGAGACTACTTGGCACCAAAAACAAAAAATAAAGATGCAAAAACCTGACAACTAAAAAAAAAAATACTAAGTTGTTTTGTGCTTTCCGCCTTCAAAATTCCACTAAATACGGAAAATGTTTTAAATGGGTACATTAATAGCAAACCATCAAGACCCAGAATTGCTGACAAAGTACTTAAGTTTGATCAGAAAAAAATTTCTGAGGCTGAGGTGGGTGGGACAAAGAGCTCAGTTAGTAGGTACAAACGTACAGTTAGATAGAATAGGCCCCAATATTTGATAGCTAAGGTGTTGACTGTAGCTACCAACAGTGCATTGTATATTTCAAAGTAACTAAAAGAAAGAACATGAAATGTCATCAACACACAGAAATGATTAATACCCAAGGTGATGGACGCCCCCAAAATTCTGACTTAATCATACAAATACTCACATGTTCCCCCATAAATATGTAAAATACTTTGTGTTAATTTTTAAAAGTCACATCTAAATTCTAATACCACTTAACACAAGCCATTACATAAAGAGCTCCCTACCTTAACAATGGAAGATCAGCCTGAGCATAAGCAAGACCCCATCTCTACTAAAAGTAGATAAACTAGCTGGATGTAGTGGCAGGTACCTATAGTCCCAGCTACTCGCAAGGCTGAGGCAACAGGATAGCTTGAACCCAGGAGTTTGAGGATGCTGTGACATAGCACTCTGGCCAGGCTATATAGAGTGAGATGCTGTCTCAAAAAAATAAATGAGCAAAATAAAAATGGAACACTCCAGGAGCAACTAGATGGGCTCATATTGTAACCCAATTAAAGGAAAATGGATCCACAAAACTCAAAGACAAATGAAGAAAAAACCTAAACATAAGAGTGACCATAAAAGAAGAAATTCCTTAAGAATTTGAGGATCACCTTGTAAGAAACTGCAAAACTCGTAAAGCCACCACAGAAGGAGGAGGACTGCTTGGTAAGCATGCTTCAGGACACCCACTGACTCAGACACAGCAAGGGGAAGCCCCTGAGGGAAAATCAAGGAACTTTGGCAATTCCAATAGAATCACCAACAGAATGGAGGCCCCAGCACTCTCTACCATTCACATGCCCAACGTCCACTCTTCCAGATGCTGGCCACACTGCCTTTCAAATTCTTGCCCTCCCCTCATCTCAACCACCTAACCAGCTGCTACATTCAATGTGGGGACCACTTGCCTCATAAGGACTAATGAGATCTTGAGAAGCAGCTTGTCTGAACTGAGATATGCTGCTGTGAAACTCACACAAGATTCCGATATCATACCAAAAAGAGAATGAAAAATATGTCAATAGTTCACACAGATTACAAATTGAAATAATACATTATATATATTGGGTTTAAAGTTAATCTCACCCATTTTGTTTTCTTTTTTCAATGTGGCTACTAAGAAATGTCAGGGTCTGCTTCTGACACCACTTATCAGGGCCCTGGACTGGCCAGGTTTTGGGCCCAGCTTGGGTAGGTTCCAGATACAGACCGCTCAGCTACCTTGCTCAGGAACAGTTCTCTTAGTTGCCTGAGGGCTATCTACTTTAGCTGGAGAGAGAGATAGAGAAAGCATGTGTCTTAGAGAGAGTAAAGCACTCTTCTTAGAATAGACAGATCTTAGTCTTTAGTAGAGCTTGGTAATCTTCGGCAGAGAGACAAGTGCTGGTATTATGCAGGCAGGAGAGGAGACAGGTAATTTATCAGGAGAAAGACATAACTCCTGATAATTTTTTCCATCTTAACCTTCTATCTCCACTCAGCTATCACCCCTCTGCTCCATACATCAAAACTCCTTAAGAATGGCCTTCCTGATGGTGCCTGTGGCTCAAAGGAGTAGGGCGCCGGCCCCATATGTGGCAGGTGGTAGGTTCAAACTGGCCAAAAACTGCAAAAAAAAAAAAAGAAATGGCCTACACCTTCTCCTCCCATGCCCTCTTAAATCCTCTCCAATTCTGGCTTTCAATCCCACCATTTCACTGACAGCACTCTCTCCAAGGTCCTCAGTCCTCAACTTATCAGCCACATTTTACACCACTGATTTCTCCTTCCTCCCTGGATAATTTTCTTTACCTGACTTCCCGTGACACTCCATGAGTTGGCCAATACTTTTAATTGCAGAAAATAGAATCTACTCTACAGAGACTTCTATAAGGAACAGATAATTCACAGAATTGATGGCAAATTTCAAGAAACAGAATCTAGGCTGAATTTCTGGAAACTCTAAAGCAGGGGTCCTCAAACTAGGGCCCACGGGCCATATGCAGCCCACCTAGGACATTTATCCAGCCCGTCAGGTGTTTTTGCCACCGCTGCCTGTCCTGCTTAGCAGCCGACTCATCCTGGGGCCCGCAGTCCAGCCTTCCAATGGTCTGAGGGACAGTGAACTGGCTCCCTGTTTAAAAAGTTTAAGGACCCCTGTTCTAAACCACACCATAAAACGGAGTGACCAAGGGAGCACTTGCCCCTGACCTACCAGGACAGAGGAATCAGGACTCTGCCATCCCAGCTGTCAGCTCCAGAGTGCTGCCTTTGCCACCACTAGGATGCTGCCACTGCAGAACCACAGTGCTTCAGCCTCACGAAGTGCAGTCCAATGGATGCTGTGGGGACCTGGCCCCCTCATCACTGATATCAGTTTGGAATCCAAATTGTCTCCTAGTGCATCTACTTAGTGGAACCAGAATCCCATCCAGAACTCTTTACTACAGAAAGTTAGTCTGAGAATTGCAATTTGTGGCATCCCAGAGCCCATAGAAGAGGACAGCATGCCAGGATGGGCTCAGAATGGGTGAACAAGACAGTCCACAATATACAGCTCCACATTGTGCAGCTTTGCGCTCTCACAAGATGCTCTCTTTCACTCGGTACTCTCTCTTTATACTTCCTAAATGTTGCTGTGAAAGTCTTCAGTCCTCCTCCATTTTCTCATATTGACCCAACATCTACATACTGATAACATATAAATTTGACATAAAAATACTGAGCATCTCCTTCCCTCCAGAAAGTGCCTTGTGCCCCATCCAGATGTCTTTTCAAATTTACATCACTGCCCTGAACTATCCCCTAAATTGCAAGCTCAAATATCTAATGTCTTCCATGAGCACCAAAAATCAAGGTGTTCAAAAATTCACCCTTCTCTGCCAGCAACATCATCATCTATCTATTCGCCTAATCTAAAAGCTCTGGAAGAATCTTGGACTTTCTCATGCCTCATAGCCAATCCAGGGCCAAACTATCAGCTCTACTTTACAAATGTGTTCAGACTCCCCATTCATTTATAAAGTGCAAAATCAGCAACATTAATCTTTAGTGTTAGAAGTCAAGACTGTAGCCAGGCAGGGTGGCACATGTCTGTAATCCTAGCCCCCCTTCTAAGAGGCTCTCTACTCTGGGCAGCTGAGGCGGATGGATTGCTTGAGCTTAGGAGTTCAAGACCAACCTGAGCAAGAGTGAGAACCCATCTCTACTAAAAATAGAAAAAACTAGCTGGGCATTGTGGCAGGTGCCTGTAGTCCTAGCTACTTGGGAGGCTGAGGCAAGAAGATTGCTTGCACCCAAGAGTTTGAGGTTGTTCTGAGCTATGATGCCCCAGCACTCTACCCAGGATGACAGAAAGAGACTGTGCCTTGGGGGGGGAGGGGAAGATTGTGATTACATTCCCCTAAAGGAGGGGAATGACAGGGGCATGAAGGGACTTCTGGAATACTGCCCATGTTGTTTCTTGATGGCATGCTGGTTGTATGGGTTTGCTTAGTTTATGAAACTTTAAGCCCCTGGTTGTGATTTTTACACTTTTGTGTATGTATATTTCAGTAAAAATATTCACTCAATATGGTATACTTTTTAGCAATAAAAGAACTACAATCCCTGCAATAACACAGGTGAATCTCAAACACAGGTTCTTAAGAAATGTGATACAAGAGTGGACACACAATAGGATTCTGTTTGCAGTCCAAGAACAAGCAACACTAATCTATAGTGATAGAAATAAGAACAGTGCTGGGGGTGGGCAATGAAGAAGACATCTGGAAAAGGCAAGGAGGCACTTTCTGGAGGGACAGACATGCTCTGTGTCTTGAGTTAGAAATTTGTTACTTGTCTACATTTGTTAAAAGTCACTGAACTATACACTACTCAGATGTGCTTAAGACTCCAAGATCTAAGCCCTGCACTATTCACTTGTTCTCTTTACATGCAGTACATTTCTCAATAGTATTTGTTGTCTGGGAAAGGCATCAGTTTATGAACTTAGTGATATTTTCCCTGAGATTCTGACATCCACTCTCACATTCAGCAGTATGTCACAAGTCGCAATCACACGGTGAGATAGTTTCTCTGTTGTGACCAGGTTTCTTCATTGAAGTTAGACAGTCAAATGATTTAATCAGGGTTAAGTTTTACCAAAGAAGGTGGCATTTGTTCTGGATCCTGATAAGTCTGAAAAGCATCATAAAGCCACCTGGCTCAAAATTTCTCCCCAAGTGGCCCTGCTGCCATCTTTGAAAATTCTCTCTTATTCAGCCCTATAAATTAAGCCATTCATGGATTCCAAAATGCTATTACAATGTGCTCAGAGAAGGTTATATTTTAACAAAAATGAGTTTGCTGTATTAGCTAGATACATCACCCACAGCAGTATCCTAAAGGGAAAGAGCAAGAAATGAGTAAATTGGCTTGGCGCCTGTGGCTCATTCGGCTAAGGTGCCAGCCACATACACCCAAGGTGGCGGGTTCGAATCCAGCCAGGGCCCGCCAAACAACAATGATGGCTGCAACCAAAAAATGGCCGGGCGTTGTGGCGGATGCCTGTGGTCCCAGCTACTTGGGAGGCAGAGGCAGGAGACTGGCTTGAGCCCAGGAATTGGAGGTTGCTATGAGCTGTGATGCCATGGCACTCTACCCAGGGGGATAGCTTGAGGCTCTGTCTCAAAAAAAAGAAATGGGTAAATTATAACACTTGAAAGTGTGGTCACGAAAAGGCCCAAAGCAAGGGAAAGTACCAAGGGGGACTGTCAAGGCACAGCTGACAACAGCAAGTGGAGGGTATGATGGTAAATATAATACAGAGAGGAGAAGAAGGGAGGCAATCAAGTCAAACTTCTTGTGTGTAATTTTTTCTTGGCCTACTATGCTGGCCTCTTCAACTGGCAAGAAAACATGGGAGTCAGATCTGATCCAAACCATAAGTTAGGAAAATACTGACATCACAGTATTGAGGAGTGACTGCTCCCAGTGCAGTGGCTAGAACATATTAGATCCTCAACAAAGAGGGCCAGGAGCAGTAGCTCATGCCTGCAATCCCAGCACTTTGGGAGCCCAAGATGGGAAGATCACTTCAGCCTAGCAATTTGAGACCAGCCTAAGCAACACAGCAAGACCCTAGCTCCTTAAAAAAATCTTTAAATTTAGGCAGGCATGTTTTCACATGCCTATAGTTCTAGCTACTCAGAATGCTGAGGCAGGAAGATCTCTGGAGACCAGAAGTTCAAGGTTATAATGATCTATGATAGTGCCACAGCACAACAGCCTGGGCAATAGAGCAAGACCTTGTTCATGTACTGAGAGTGGCAGGTTCAAACTTGGCCCTGGCCAAACTGCAACAACAACAACAACACAATATATAGCCAGGTGTTGTAGCGGGCGGCTATAGTCCCAGCTACTCAGGAGGCTGAGGCAAGAGAATCACCTAAGCCCAAGAGCTGGAGGTTGCTGTGAGCTGTAATGCCACGGGACTCTACCGAGGGTGACAAAGTGAGACTCTAAAACAAAAACAAAAAACTTAATTAAAAGAAAAGATACTCAATAAACAGTAGCCAATGATGAACTTCTTGCAAAGGAAAACAAGAGTTGAAATGCTTCTGCTAAGTCTGGGACACAGGAGTTTCTGAGACTAAAAGACCTTAGGAGACAGAGAACAAAGGGCTGATACCTTAATCCCCTATCTCACCTCTTATCAGACTATAAACTCACAAAGACAGGATTTGCCTCTAACAGATCGTTCTACCCTTTAACGTAGCAAAAACAGACTTCCCTGGGATCTATGAATCAGGAGCAAGGCCGACAGAAAAGAGGCCTTTTGATATCAATTTACAATGTTCTAAACACTATACCTTACCTCATCCTTCTTCCAACCTCTTCCAGATCCAGGTATTTCCCCATCCCTCTCTATTCTCTACACACTATGTATTTTATGTTCCATTGGTGACTACCACATAAGATGCATAAGAAAGTGCTTACTGTCAGGCACTATGCTAAGTGGGTTATATTACCTTACTGAAAACTAAGTATGTCCTGAAAAATATACTAGCAAATTAAATTCAAAAGTATACTAAAAGGACTATATACCATGATCAAATAAGATTTATTCCTGAAGCACTAAGATGATTCAAGATACCAAAAAAAGTAATACATGAGATTAACAGAATAAAAGAAAAAAAATCCACATAACCATCTCAGTCAATGCAGAAAAACCACTTGGCAAAATTCAACACCCTTTCATAAAACAACACTCCACAAACCAGGAGTAGAAACTATCAACATAATGAAAGTCATATATGAAAAATCCAAAGCAAATATCACATGCAATTTTGAAAGACTGAAGCTTTTCCTCTGAGATAATGAACTAAGCAAGAATACTTGCTTTCACCATTTCTAGTCAGCACAGTACTGGAGTCCTAGCTAAAGCAGTTAGGCAAGAAAAAGAGAAATGGCATCCAAGTTACACAGAAATAAAATTATCTGATTACTAAAGGTATAATTTATTTTATATGTAGAAAAGCCTACCGAATCTATAAAAATATTGTCAGAACTGAAACATATTTAGCAAAGTAGAATACAAAGTAAACACTCAAAAATCAGTTGGATTTCTATATAATAAATGTACATCTTGTAAAGGAAATTAAGAAAACTATATAATAGCATCAAAAAGAATACATAGGAATTAACCAAAGAGGTGAAAGATTTATACAACAAAAAGTTCAGAACACTGCTGTAATGTTAAAAAGACAAATAGGAAAATATCCCAGGTTCATAAACTGGATGACTTGACATTCTTAAGATATCAACACTACCTGAAGCAATCTATACATTCAATTTCAATTCAATCCCTATCAAAATCCTAACAACTTTATTTGTAGAAGGAGAAAAATTTATTGAAAAATTCATGTGGGGGGCCAGGCACAGTAGCTCACACTTGTAATCTCAGAATTTGGGAGGTCAAGGCAGGAGGATTTCATGAACCAGCATAGGAAAGAAGGAATAACCTGAGAGGGAAATGGCGGGAAATGAGGATATAAGACACATAAGAGAAACAAAACACACAAGAGACAGAAGATAAGATGGGATTAGGAGGTCTGATGCAGCTGATGACTCCACCCAGCACGAAACCGTGGAAACAGATTTATAAAGTATCTTTAGGCTCAGCACCTGTAGCACAGTGGATATGGCACCAGCCACATACACCAAGGCTGGCAGGTTTGAACCCAGCCCTGGCCAGCTAAGCAACAATGACAACCGCAACAGAAAAATAACCAGATATTGTGGTGGGCACCTGTAGTCCCAGCTACTTGGGAGGCTGAGGCAAGAGAACTGCTTAAGCCCAAGAGTTTGAGGTTGCTGTGAGATGTGAGCTGTCTCAAAAAAAAATAAAAAAGAAAGTTCTATTCATGTCTCTTGCCCATTGATATATGGGATTGTTGGCTTTTTTCATGTGGATTAATTTGAGTTCTCTATAGATCATAGTTATCAAGCTCTTGTCTGATTTAAAATATGCAAATATCCCTTGCCATTGTATAGGTTGTCTATTTGCTTTGGTTGTTGTCTCCTTAGCTGTACAGAAGTTTTTCAGTTTAATTAAGTCCCATTTGTTTATTTTTGTTGTTGTTGTTGCAACTGCCATGGCAGTCTTCTTCATGAAGTCTTTTCCCCAGGCCAATATCTTCCAGTGTATTTCCTATGCTTTGAGGATTTTTATTGTTTCATGCCTTAAATTTAAGTCCTTTATCCATCTTGAATCAATTTTTGTGAGTGGTGAAAGGTGTGGGTCCTGTTTCAGTCTTTTACATGTGGATATCCAGTTCTCCCAGCATCATTTATCAAATAGGGAGTCCTTAAAGCCAACAATCCCATATATCAATGGCCAAGAGACATGAATAGAACCTTCTCTAAAGAAGACAGATGAATAGCGAACAAACATGAAAAAATGTTCATCATCCCTGATTAGAGAAATGCAAATCAAAACCACCCTGAGATACCATCTAACCCCAGCAAGAATGGCCCACATCACAAAATCTCAAAACTACAGATGCTGGTGGGGATGTGGAAAGAAGGGAACACTTTTATGCTGCTGGTGGACTGCAAACTAATACAACCTTTTCGGAAGGAAGTATGAACAATCCTTAAAGAATTCAAGCTAGACCTCCCATTTGATTCTGCAATCCCATTACTGGGCATCTACCCAGAAGGAAAAAAATCCTTTTATCATAAGGACACTTGCACTAGACTGTTTATTGCAGCTCAATTTACAATCACCAAAATGTGGAAACAACCTAAATGCCCACCAACCCAGGAATGGATTAACAAGCTGTGGTGTATGTACACCATGGAATATTATTCAGCCATAAAAAATGGA